>CM021763.1:1264032-1292096 GCA_011075105.1 Heteronetta atricapilla
TCACAGGTAACTTGCGTAAGACCTCTCAGTCATGGGTTCTCTTTTCTAATCTGAACTTTATTCACCACCCCTCGATGGTATTGCTAGCTGCTTGATTGCTGTTAATGATTTAAGTAAACACTGTATCTTCACAGACATGATTTATTAATCTCTGCAGGGAACTGGTGGACCAGGATTTTCCCAGGTCCTCCTTTCTATCAGTAAGGGATTAATGTGAACAATAAGGAACTTTGGTGCCTTTTATTTATTATCTTTTTATTATCTTTGGCAGTTCTTCCTCCTCGTTTCTCCTCTTTATGCTCTGGGTATTCCAAAAAGCAGAACAGTCTCATGGTTAGGTACAATTCCACTTATTTCCTTGGTGCTTCCTTCTTGGAGACCATTGAAGACCACAAGCCAAATTGTATTTATTTTCATTTTTCCATGTAACAATATCCTACACTTACATTTCAACTACCTGTATCTTTATGAACATCCAAATTCTTCAGCGTCTTTTTCCTCGACTGTTTTCACAGGATTTTGCAAACAGACCTCTGAATTTAGTGAAGTTGCTTCTTTCCTATTCTTCCTCTCTTCCATTCTAAAAATCCTTAAATCCATGTAAAAAATTCTTGGACTTACCTTCACATTCTGATCAAAACCTGACATCATCATAGCCTAAAAATACCCTGGATACTCCGTGATCAATTTATTTTTTTTCCCCACAGGTATTTGGTTAAGTAACAACTCCTCAAGGTCCATTTCCATCTTACATTCTTGGTTTGGTGGTCTTCATGGTGGGATCTCAATGTAATAGCACTCGGGCATTTTGCTCCCTTTATTGTCACCAAGAGACTTTCAACAGATTCTCTCCTTTTATTTTCTAAACTTTGACACAAAGCCAAACATTTGTAGAGAAATGCCTTTTCCCTCCCCTTTTCTCTGCACTGATAGCACATTATTTTGCTGTCATTCCTCATTAGCTCTAGTTTAAAGCCGTCTTCCTAAGTTCGTAATCTGAAATTTAAAGAGTTTTTCTGTGTGCCCGTCTCTCCTCAGCCGTCCTTCCTATTCTGTTCTGTGAAAGGCTCAGCCTTGGAGCTGTTAGCAGCAGGGTAAGGTGAATTAGAATGAATGAAAAGCTTTTCTCCTTTCCCTGTGAACAGCAACTCCGCACGGATTTTCCAACCGTAAACTGGACCGAATATTTTGAGTAAGGAAAGGAAAATGAACAAATACGGTAGATCAATGAATCAATGATCAGCAGGAAAGAAAACCATGATTTTCAAGGGTTTCACAGCTCCAGATATTCATATATCTGTGAGCTTCCACAAACATATTTTAACAAATGCTTGATAGTGTAGGAGTTCACCTACTTACACAGGAAAAGAATTAATAGTGACGACTCTTATTATGCTATTAATAATGAGTGACTACAGGGGTTGCAGTTTTTCAGATCCTTCTTTTCAGGCTAAAAGGGGTATAAGCTACCCAAACTACCCCTCTGCTAGCAGTCTTTGTGATATCTGGACCCTGCAAATAAGTTTTCCTACACCAGCATATTTTCATATCAGTGTGAACGAGTACACTGATGCTGAGAGATGTCCTAATGCAGAGGAAAACACAGCTGCAGCATACAGCTATTCCACTTAAAGTCCAGCATCACAAAAGGCTTTGCCTTGGAAGGACAGAAATCCCAGAGGCAGAATTCCCATCCGTCCCCCTCCCTCCGTGCCAACCCACTGCCTTACCACCACTGGGATCTTCGCAAGGTCTGAGAGCACAACACTTGTCCTCATCAAAGCCTTCGCTGTCCTAAGCTGGGTTTTACTCATCTATATATACACTGTAATTCAGGAAGTGCCTTCTGCAGAAAAGATTTCCTGTGTATGCAAATACATACGATCACGGACAGTTCTGTACATCTTCAGCAAACACTTCTTGTAACTCGCTGAGAAACGGTGACATTCCTTCCAACAACTTCTGCTAATTTATTATTTCCTCCAAGTGCTGGACTCGGGCTGCCCGCCTTCCCCACCCTGCCACTATCGAAACAAAGATTATAGTTCAATAAAATGCCTTTTCCCTGATCTAGCCTCCAGGAAACCACCACCGACAACTTGGAAATGGCAATTACTTTTGTTTGGTACTTGATTTACATATGCATTTATTGTTCCTGAGTGGTAAATTCATTTTGACTTTTGACAGACTTAGAAGAAAACGAAATTCCAGCTATAACTGCAAGACGTGCCTGGTGTATATATCCTAAAAGTTACTTTTTTCTGTTGATAGATAAAGGATCAACCCCCCCTTTAAAATATTCTTTAACGGCCATAAAATTCTGATAGCATTTAAACAAAATTACTAATTACTAATGATATTACATTGATACATACATGATACATATTATACTGGGGAGTGCGTAACTAAACAGAAAGAAGCTGATAAAGGAGAAATATCTGATTAATTAAAAACCCCACAGAATGAGGAACCTTGTAAATGTGGATAGGTACCAGGACTCTAATCATTTGCTTTACTGGGGGAAAAAGCCTGCCCTGGTTTTACCCTCAAGGCAGCTCAGCACCACACAGCCACTCACTCGTGTCCTGGTTTACAGATGGTATCGAGCTCCCTCTGTTTCTAATAGGCTGTGTAACGGTGATAACCAGAACCAGACAAATGGTTTAGCTTAGTTATTTTATTATTAAAAAAATATAAACACACAGGGCTTCTTCCACGAAACGTTAACGTTGTTTTAATTCCATATTCTTTTAGAAGTGGTGTCTTGTCATGTGTTGTTAGATCCAACTGGAAGCACTAACAACTCACGGTTTGAAATAACCCATGAAAGTAACGAACATGTACAGAAATAATGAATAAAATATTTTTTCAGGACATGCACTGGTCCACCTTTCAAAAAAAATTGAACAATGTACAGGCCGACAAATTATTTAAATTACACCCTATTAAACTTCGTAGATATCAGCTTTTTTCTTCTTTATTTTCTTGATGATCATCACTTGGCTCTCGTTTCGTAATGGTATCTTCAAGAAGACTCTTAAGACATGACACATAGTGTAAAGCCCTAAATTAGGAATTATGAAGACTTTAATAACAGCGTTTACATCCAGCACAAAATTATGTTTTACTAACAGTTTGTCAGTTTGAATTGTATTAGAAACAGTTCCCATCATCTTGTCTAACTGTTCTATTCATCCTGCTTTAGAAATTATAAAGCATATTAAGATTTTCTTTAAGAAAAAGATAAAATACTTTTTGGAACTGAAATTTTAGACACGTCTTCTCAAATATGGCCACTCGTGCACACCCAGTTTCTATTAAATTATTATGGAATAGGTATTTAACACAGCGATAAACGCTAACATCACGTTATCAAAGAGCATAGCCACACTAAAAGTTACTCCATTTTTACATAAAACTTTTAATTTCACATTACGATATTATACGGTAACACTGACTTTTATTGAAGCAGGTGCTCTGCATAATCAAAACCTGTTTTCCATTCTGCCTTTTCTCAAAGTTATTATTTAGTTAGTTACTTACGACTTTCCAGTAGGATAGTTGTTAATTATTCACAGTTTGCTTATTCTTTACATTTTTTCAGATCACACAACAACTCTCAGCTAATTTATCTTTTCCTCTATTTTCTTTTTCTCTACTTTCTGAGAGCAGTGAAAAGTCAGAAAATCAAGTCACTTACTTCTGAATAGAGTTAGTAAGAGGGATTAGCTTGCTGTCACAGAGTTTAAATCCAGCATCTGCTTTTTCAAAAAGCTAAAAAGAAAAAAAAAATAATAATTGTAAACCAAGGAACATACCTGAATGTGACAGAAAACATTTTTATAGCACATTTTATTGGAAAGGATTAGCAGCAACTTTATAGAAACACAGAGTGATTCCGGAGGGCTTGAATCCAAGTTCCTGTGCAGCTATGATGCTACAGAAGGTTGCTCCCCTTGGTCCATTCCCCCAGCCTGCCTCATCCATATGCACGGAGCATTCATTCACTGCTGAGTATAGGACATAAACTTTAAGAACTGTATATAAGAAGCATTATGGAAACGTTATAAGGAAATAAATCCGTGACATCATTTTGAAACAAAAAGGGACACACGGGACATCGATTCACTGATGCGAAAGCAGGCGAGGATAAAGCATTTGAGAGTGACTTTTTCAAAATGTGGCAGATGCCCCTGAAAACCTGATATTAACTGGGATGTAATCAGAAGAGAGCTTGGCCAGAACACAGCAAGTGGCTGCTCCTGCTGCTGCTCGAGCAGCAGGTGAGTGCGATGCGCTCTCTCCGGGCAGGATGCTCTGGGATGTCGCCATCTTCTGGATAACGAGGGCTTTCTGCAGCACCGTTGAAGCCTGAGGCAAGCGGCTGATCAGGTGCCCCAGTGGGACAGGACACGGAGACTGATTCACCACGGCAGCAGCAAAAAGACACAGGGCTTTAGGGCACAGCCATTTGGATCCTGACGCAACCTGGATGGAATCTGCTGGCAGTGCTCTTCTGATACTGACTGGAAACCTAAGCCATAAAAGCAGTAAACAGCACATCAATACTGAAGAGACAGTATAAGGAAACTGACTACTTACTTTTTCAAACTCTTCCTTTTGCTCAGCTGTTTCGTTCGGGTTTGAACTTCCCTGAATTGCTAGAAGCTTCAAGGCTTCAAGGGGCCTGGGATTATGATCTCCAGAAAAGATGTTTTCCTAAACCAAAACCCAAAGAATTTGTTGATTGTGCACGTAACAGTAACATTTGTTGATCATACTTGTGCCCAGAAATGAAACCAAATTCCTTAGACAGAATCATTTGGATTACTCATGCAGATTGTTAGGTTCTGTGTCAAACAACTCCTTACGGAAACAGAAGTATGTGCCACTGTGGACTAACTTAGAGGATAATGCTTTGCTCACTGCAGGATGGGAAAACAGAATATTAGAGCGGTTAAGATTCAAGGGCAGAGGGCAGAAAGTAAGGGAAACACACCACGACATAAATTAACGTTATGACTTTGAACTAGAACACTGGGCTCAGGGCTCATCTCCCTGGCTGCGCAAAGGATAATAGAAACGGAGAGGGTTCATGTAATTAAAATGAAAGACTGAACAATATTAAGACTGCCAAGAAGGTGATTAACATGTAAGAACGGGATTAAAATAATGAATAATCTAAAGAGAGTAAATTCAATCCAAAACCCAATTCCAGTGCGACAGCGTGAATAATAATATATTAATTTACCCCTTGAACTTGACTGCTACCCAGCACGACATCAGCAAGGCTCTTAAATTGGAAGCGTTTAGTAAATCAAAAACAACCCCCCTTTTTCTTTTACTTGAGGCAGGAAAATGACTATTTAAACAAATTTTGGAACGTAAAAGTAAAACTAAGTGTTAGGTTATAGGATTTAGTAACTTTCAGAATTCATCGTGCTGAAATATGGCAAAATTACAGCAGTTTTACTTCCTACTTTGTACATTTTAGAAGAAGGAAACCAATTTATAGATAGCTCCCCTTCTAATATTTACCAGCCTTACACATTTTGGGCATCCTAAGCAGTAAACCCTCAATTTTACTGACCTTGTTTTTGTCATTTAAACAGTCTTCCAAGAATTTATGAATGATGTCTGCCTTGGGGAATGGCAGAGGATTGGTTTTGTCCTCACAGCAAGCGGGCACTGGTGATTTGCTGCACCAACATTAAACATGCAATGGAGAAGAACAACAGGTTGGTAATCTGGAAGAATTATACAGTCTTTTCGATGAAAACAGACATACTGCATAAATGCAACACTGAAGGGCACTGAATAGTCCTGTCAGTGCTGTGGTGACTATGAGAGAACCATACTACTATTTTTTCCAGGTTTGCCAGTTACATCAAATCCTCAGTAGCCATACAAAGCAACTAAATAAATAATGGTAATAATAAATAAAAAAAGACTTAAATAATTTTTAACTATAATATAGTATACAGGGGTGTTTTTCTTACATCTGCAATTCCAGTATTAATATTCAACACCCAAAGAAAAACCGTTATTTTAATAATAATTTTAGTAATAGGAATGCTGCAGATTGAGACTTTTGCTCGCCTGTTAAATATACCTAAATTGTTTCATTTTTTATTTACTGTTAAATTTATCAATTTAAATTCCACTGAATAATTGTTCTCTTGGAGTAAATATCTTTGTGTATCAATGATATATAAAATATATTATTAAAAGACAACAATAAGTACTATTGATAGCACTCTTTGCAAGACTGTGAAAAAAGGGAAGTAGTGCACTAATCTCCTGACCTCAAAATATCAATTATTTAGCTCTATATGGGAAATCTAACAATAAATCCTTTATGCACATGCCGTATTACCATTATTTATAAACGATACACAAAAGCAATGAAATACATAATGCATTTTCCTGAACAAAGTCTTTCGTAATCTGTATTTACTTACAAAGCACCTGGAACATTTTCCCATGACCTTTCTGCTCCGAGTATATCTGTTGTAGAAGGACTGCCACCATTTTCCAGAGTATTTGACGAATCTTCATTTGAACTCTCCAGATCTCTGTCAGCCCTCAAGGTAAGCAGCTCAAGTTGGTCTTCTAAAAAGCAAGGATAGAAAGCCCTTGAAGAGGACTGGACATATGATTCCCACACCACTTTTAATTTTATGTAATACTCAAAGTTAGTACAGATGAATTGGCACTGGAAATATTTTACAGATTGTGTAGCCACAGCACAACACCTTTGCTTATGTTGGTGTGGCAATGTAAAATGTGAATCAGCAGTACCAAGAAGATGTTTCAAGCTGGGAGAATGTTTAAAGTAATCAAGCGTTTCTCTTCCAACATAAAACCAGTATCACATGCTGCTTTCGAGATTATTTAATGTTTGCATGCTTTCGTGCTGTAGAAAATATAATTAAAATTTCTGTAGAGATATAATTAATTCACAAAACAAATATTACTTATTAATACTGCAAAAAAATAAGTTAATTTTCTTATTTGTTTGTACAGGTTCTTCTAACAGCTGTTTTTCCAGACACGTGGGAGAAGAAACACAAACATATACGTGCATACCACATACAATCACATACAGAACTCATATTTTAAAGTAAGTTGAGACAAACACTAATAATGACAGAGATATTCTCATATATTTTTGTACCCAGCCTTTTCATGATTGGTAGAAAAATTCTGTGTGTAAAAAAAAAAAAGGATATATGCATGTATCTGAAGTCCATCATGCATACATACTGGAAAGGTGTTTGCAGACATTTGTATTATCTGGTATTGTGGGACTTTGAATTCACAGCATCAGTAACATTTTAACTTAGCTTTTACACCTAACCTCCTGGAAAAAGGAAGAGATCAGTATCTGTGCTTTGCATAACGAAGAAAAAGCATACACATCATGTAATTTAATGCTTGAAATTCTATTCAGATGTTTATGGAATTACTGTCATTATCTTGCAGTAAGCTACCAAATATGCCACTGTAATAAATATTCTTTGCTGTAAAAGGAATGCTTAAATATTCATTAATGTATGAAAATTTACAGCATAAAGGCTGTTCAACTTGGTCATCTACTAACAAATGCTTTGAATCACTTGTCAAAGATGGAAGTAAATAAATCAGCTGTACAGTGCAGACTAACACACCTAGAGCTTTTGTTTTAAAATGACCGTGTCTTTGTTAGCTCACCCTCAAAATTCAGAAACAGTTGTGAACTATAGTTACCTCCAAGTGACTGTTTCGTGTGCCTTGAACAGGAGGTACCAGATTGGAGGAGTGCATCTGGGCTGTCATACTTGCAACTTTCTGCTGCTTCATTATCACCTGTCAGATCCAGGCAACCATTTTTCTTAAGAAAATCAGAACTGTCTTTATCTACGGAACATTGTTTTTTCAGGATCTCAGAAGTCTGTGAAGAGGAAGCTTTGCCTTGTATATTAAAATTGTGTCCATCGCTTTCTTTAGTTGCAGCAGAAAAAAGGTTATGACTGTTAAGCCAGACTGGGTAGTGAAAACTGGGAATACTGCTTATCCCTGACACATTTAAGTCAGACTTCTGACTGGTAAGCCACCTTGGATAGTTCTTAGCAGGAAGAGTGGCAGAGTTCTCAAGAGATAAGGGTCTGGAACTTCCTTGAGAGGAGACAGAGTTGTAACTGTTAGGTGTAAAAGCATTGTATTTCTTTTTACTGAAGTGTTTGTGTACATGCTGGTTAGCATCAGCTTTGCTGTTCTCCTGAAGACCCCTTTCAGTATCAAGTGACACGGCGTGGTAAGGGCAGACAGATTTTTTAAGTGACCATCTATTCCACTCACTATTTTGATGTCTTGATTTAAAAGGGCTACTTGGGACGCAGGGCAGTGATCCATCTGCTGGAAATGCTAACAGATCATCTGTCGCAAGACTAATCAAGTCTGGATCACATTCCATCTCTCTTCTACAGGGTGAAGCAAGAGACCTTAATCCTGTGTGCTCGTTACAGTCACCCAATGCTGAAAAACAAAGACAGTTTACATGAATCGCCTAACTTCTAGCATACCAGAATGACACGCTTGTAAGATCTAACATGAAGTAATAAATGAAAGGTGAATATATTATTAACCAAGGGGTACTCAATTCCAGTTCTTGCAAGAATCGGAATCTTGATAAAAAAAAACAGCAGCTAAAAGTTACCCCACCTTTCGTAATACACATTTACAGTTTGGAATATTTTCTGAATGCAGTATTTGCACCACAGAGAATGACAAATACTGCTAGCCATGAAAAAGCATAATTTATTGTACCACAAAGACTTGCAGGCAGTTGTACAGGGAATACTCCTTCACCAAAGCATAGCATGTTTGAGACAAGGAGTTGCATAACCATTGACATCGGAGGGAAAAACAAACAAGCAAACAAACCAGCAAACTCCAAAACTGGTTAAAAGACGTACTTGCAGAAAACATACTGTATTTTTCTTTGACACGATGCTTCGAAAACTCAGCTTGTTTGGGAGTACATTGACACAGGCAGATTTTTCCAGTGGTTATTTCTGAAGACGTGAGACTTAGATCAAAATCCTCAATATAAGCTTCTAGAGCCTCAGATGCAGAGCTGTAAAGCTTGTCCTTGTATTGAATCAAATTGTTTGAGCGCAAATTGCTGCTGCCAACGCTTGTTAGAAGAAAAGATACTGCTGAATCAGGAGAGGAGACACTGTGTTTTTTATTAAGCTGGTCATGGTTTTCATCCAGATTTCTATTAGAATCTTCACTCATTTTTTAATGTATCTAAATGCAAAAAGAAAGCCCAAGTGATCATCGGCACTGAAAAACAAATCGTAACATATCTATGATTTTCTTTTTTTAGTTATGTAAAACGTCAGTAATTTTTAGGAAACTAATATTTTGCTATTCAACTTCCTGCTTTTCAGATAAGTTAGTCATACATACACGTCACGCCTAGAAAAGCAAAAGGCAGAAAATAAAGCCTCGGGGAAAAAGAAAAAAGATAACAATAGAAAAACTTCTTGTATAATGAAGCTTTAGCGGAGCACAGAGCTAAGAAGACAGCGAGGAGATCTAGCTCCTCGCTAGGTCCCAAGGACCCTCAGCATCCTGCTTTTGCAAGAACTTTGCCTCATATCGCTGACATTCAGCAAAGAAATGCAGGAATAGCACAATCTTTTATTTCAGAAACAGCACAAGGGTACTCATGGAATACAACAGAAGTAGCTTAGCATAAGGTAAAATGTAATGTAACTGAAGTAGAAATGTATTGCTCCTATAGATTATTTTATAGAACTAGATGTACACACGTATCAACATTATTTTACAGGTCACAACAGGAATTGACAGCGCATTGGAGTGCTTAAGATTTCCCCAATCTACACAGTTTGGCCGACATTGTCCAAACTAACTTTGTAAGCCCCCCCAAACCATGGACTGAAGGGCAGGCTGGTTCCAAACCCTGCAACCAAGCCCAAAACTTCCTTGTAAGTATCATTCCTGCAAGCAAAGGCCCATTTGAAAAGCACGTTAGTGCGTTAGAAGAAGGGAACAGACGCTGCGACAAGACACAGAAATTAGTAACTTTATTAACCGGAGGAACACATGCACACGCGGATCGCCAAGATTTAGACAGAATGGAGGAGCGGGGCCCTGCAGCAGGGCCCTGGGGGCCTCCTGGGTCCCCTTGCCACCCAAAAATACCGACGGTGCCCCTGCCTAGCCGGGGACAAACAGCGGACGCGACCGTGACCCCCTCCCACACCGCGGGGACCCAGAGCCACCTTCAGCGACCCCCGGCCCCGCATAAAATGGCGGAAAGCGCGCGCGGCCCCATGGGAGTTGTAGTCCGGCAGGCGGGCGGCGCGGCAAGGCGGGGCGGGCTGGGACTACAGCTCCCGGCATGCCCCGGGGCGGGGCCGAGGGCGGCCGTGAGGCGGGTGAGGAGCGGCGTGAGGAGAGCCGGGGGGGGACGGGTGTGGAGGGACGAGGCGGTGCGGGCTGTGAGGCGGTGCGGGCTGTGAGGCGGTGCGGGCTGTGAGGCGTCCTGGCAGCTCCGGATCCCCGCGTGGTGAGCTCTGTGAGGAGGGGGATCCCCGACCTGCAGCCATTTCGGATTTGGTGGCAGTAAGGTGCAGGCTGGGCGCTGAAATTGACGCGAAAGTCCCACCCCAAGCCCCAGTCATCGGGCGTCCGGGCTGGGAAGCGGTTGTATAATGTCGTTTTAATAAACGGCTGGCTTTGATTTTGAATTGGAACATGACGACCAAGAAGCTTTGATAGAAACGCTCAAGCTTTATTAAAGCCTTCGGAAAGAATAGAGAAGTGAGCCCTTCGTGCCCTTCAGGGAATGCTTTTCTTGCATGCCAACAAACTGTTTTTACGTTTTTACAGGTAAATGGACTATAAGAAAATTACGGATGAAATTTCAGAAAAAATCTTATCGTACAGCCAGGATACTTCGGGATGGAGGGTGATAAAAGTTTCGGTAAGTGAATACCAGTTAATACTGTTTATGAAGTTATCCTTATTAAACACATTTAGTTGCAGAAAGTGTTTAAAACGTTGTTTTGCTTTAAAAAACTAGCAACTGATGAAAGGTAGTCTACTAACTTTTTATTTTCTTTTTCTCATTTTGAGAAAAATGTTACCGTTTCTTCAAAGCCTTCAAAAGAGTATGCGGGAAATATGTAAGTATTTGCATTTTGTTTGTCATTGTAACGAACGCCAACATCTGTCTCAGTGACACCCAGATCTAAGCAGTGACACCCAAGATCTAAGTGGAAGAACTGCTCATGTTCTGTCCCTCAGGGATGCGTTTAGTCTTGTTAACTGTAGAGATTTTGCACTGAGTCAGCAGTAGTGGTGGAATAGAAGAGATGCATTTCCCAAACAATTATAAACGTGCTATGGAAACTAAATGTTCTATAAAAGTTATTAATATAGAAGATACCTGTAGATACCTGTTATTACCTTTTAGCTTGAAGTTGGAAGCTGTTCCTGGTGGAATATCCTGTTCATGCCATTACACCTGGCAGTAGGAGTTCCCTTTTCACATGTTCACACTTGTGAAATCACCGATACTTACACATGTAAACACACTAAAGCTCTTACTCTACTTTACCTGTGCCTTTTTCTTCCTGGCACTTGAAGGTGACTTTGCTGTACCGGGAAGAAGAGGGTCTTTTAGTCTCTGAAGCAGTACCAACATCTCTCCATCCTTCTTTTGAGCTGTATCTGTGCTGTTATTGAGCATCTGGATTTGGCCCAGAGGGTGGAACTAGGGAAGGTAGAATAACCTGACCATATAACTTGCTGACACTGATGGACTTGACTGTTCTCGTTTACATTCATCCTTTCTGCTTCCTTACCCCTCTCCAAGCTCTGCAGTCCTTTTATGCTGGCTGTGGCACTCAACTGATGGCTGAGACAGATCATTGAAACAGGGAGAAAAGAAATCACACTGAAGAGAAGCATGCAAAAGGGGAGTAAAAGGACACTTACGGTGTGTCCTTAGCTTTTTTTTTAATGCCTAATGGGTATTAAATTATTTTAGATGTCACTCTAGACAAAAGAAGCAGTAGAGACAATATGCATCTGATTATTTTCATGCAAATTTGTAAATTCTCAGTACGATGAGACGTTTCTGATTAGTGGCACTGTAAATCCAAAAATCGTGCTTGGTTTTCTAATTCCTTCTGAAGCATAGAAGATATTCACTAGAGAATGCAGTGCTGTATTAATGATATTACAAAAGAATTACATTATATTATTATAATGGAAAGTAATATGTCATTAGAATATTTTTAGAGTACTATTATCTTAAGAAGAATTTGAATAGCTTGGATGTGGCGTTATTCTTGTGTTTCAGATCTTATTCCAGTGCAGGTGGATGTGAAGGACTGAGAATATGGTAGCTTGGAACTCATACGGATGTATCTTTTGGATGAAAAAGGCATCCTGCAGCCCCAATCAGGCATGTAGGCAGTCAGGAGAAGCATCGTGGTATGCTTTCTGCCACTTGGGCAGGGAGCCAGGCTCTCTCCCATTTATTTTTGTAAATATCTTTGTCACGTTAACAAGCTGCATTGATCTCTGGCATGTCTTTTAGGAAGGAATACCAGCTGTTTCTAGAAGCAAAAATATAGCTGTTCCCATTTCCAGTTTGACGTTCAATATTTATTACCCACGTATCACAAATGCCAGTTTCTTTTTGAAGTGGCAGGAGTAGGAACAGTTTGCTTTACTTGCTAAGAGAAGCCAGCGTGGAATCTGGTAGCGAAAATACCGATTCTTGCTTCGCATGGGTGAAATATTTTCAGCAGAGTTCAGGGTAGCATTAAGGCAACCGTGCAAGGCTGAACGGGGTCTATCTTGGTGTTTTGTCTCCTAATCAAACTTCGTAGTTTGATTAACAATAACAGTTTAGGAGAGAAGATAATGCAGGATGCAGGTGAGAGTTGCTTAGGATACCAGTAAACACAAATTCCTGGCAGCTATGGAAATAAAGGTTGCATATATATTAATACCATTTTAAGTGGCCCTGCCATGGTTTACATTCCCTGTTTTTGAGTAGACATTAAGATGTTTTCCATCACCCTCAGAGCTGTTGCAGTTAGCGGAGAGGCAAGTTTCTGCAGCAGTCCCTCGCACCCACGCTGTGCACTCACTCCACCAAGGCAGTGAGCAGTGATGAAATGGCTGTTTGCTCTTTCTCGCTTCCAGCCCTGTATTGTCAGGGGCTGCAAATCTGATATCGCGTTTCTTAAACCCTCTGCGAGCGGTATCCTTTGAGCTTGTTTGCGCAGCATCCTTAACCTTTGATAAACTCTTACAGACAGCAATCGAACACAGAGTGATTCACGGTTTCCCAGAAACTAGGTGTGTGAGCTACCCGTGCTACTGAGCGTTTCCCAGCATTAGAGGAGTTTCCTATTTCCTTGTAAGAGGCCACTCTTCGCTCTCTGAACTTTCCCAATGAACTTCCCAGAGTATTAGGAACAAAAGTTAGAGAAACACCAGTGCCCTGGCTCATAAGCAGTGAGAAGATTTGCAGTACCAAAATAATTTGAAGATATTTAAGTAGAAAAATATGAATTAATAGATAAATTGCATTGAAATTAACACCTTATCTAATAGCTGACAATAAATGACCCATTTAAGATGTGTGATATTAATGTGATGGTCTCAAAAATCAGCTATAAAAAATAATTCTTATTTGCATTTTAATCAAGCCATCAATTGCAATCACGTTTGTTGTCTTTACCCTCATTATAGGCTGGTGTTTATTATTGTGTAACCTGTTTTTCTAATAAATGTGAATTTAAAAATCTGCTTTTTTTGTTTTGTTTTTGTTTTACAAAATGTAGATACCGTGGAGAAGGGATAATTGAGGAAGTCCCTAGTAAAATTATTCCTTTTATGTATCTTCCCGAATATCGAAACAAATGGGACAAAGCTTTAAAATCTTACAGTCTGTTAGAAAGCATTGACCAGGTAATGCAATTATTTAAAATACACAGCTTTTATTTTCACTATTTTTGCCTGAATTGTGATGAGTAAAAAGAGCTCTGTTGGGACAAAGAAAGCTCTTAATATAAAATTCATTCTCAGTTGGTCAGAACTTTTTCTAAACCTGCTGCTTATGTGAAATGGATATGAAACATCACATCCCTTTGGATTTAAAAACTTAGTATGAAATAAAAGGCCGAGAATTGAGTGGATGGAAAACATCAAAAGTCTCCACAAAGAGTATGGTGAGACAGAATCATAAAATTTAGGGAAATCTTCTCTCTAAGCATAAATCACACAAATTTAAAAGAAACTAAACAACAACAACAAAAAATAAAACTCAACAATCTCTTCTGGCCCCTGTACAAGCTAGTGTGCTTCTCAGGTAGCACACAGAAATTTGGGAAGAGGTTTGATTGGTAAAGAGGTAAAATTTGAGGTTTTTAAAGGTAGGTTACAGTTGCTTAATCCCTTGAAAACGTAAATAGCTGGCGGTCCATGGATGGATGTGACTGTATCTGTAGTAAACCTACACAGGAATGCTGCTATAGGAAGTATGAGTGAAATCACACCAGGGAATCTGCAAATTAAATCCTTAATTTATGCTAGCAGTAATACAGAAATTATCACATTTCTTGGAGTTGACTGGGTGCTGTGCTCACGTGGGTACACTGGAATCAAGGGCAGAATGTAGGTGTAAGTGATGCTGTCCCAGTGCTGTGAACTACCGTGTTCAAAATTCCAGGTGTCTGGGGCTTTGTCCCAAGCACTCTGGCAACCAAGAGCTTGAAATTCCTCTGAAAACTCTCAGTTCTGTGCTAGGGGACCTCAGTGTAACAACTCGAAAGAGGCCCCGTGCATCACGGAGAGGTCTCGCAGCCCATGAAAGAAGGACTTGAGTATATGAAAGTAGTCACTAAGCTGAACAAAAACATTCTAGCCTTTATCTAACCCCACTTCCCTCTGCCTGGATCTGCTAGAGCTGATCAGGATTGGGAAGTAGTGACAGAGCCATCCGTTCCCCTCTGCTTTTTTTTTTTTTTTGGAACTGGCTTACTTTATCAAATAAATCACGCGCTTGTCTTAAAATGTGTTGCACCATCTAGCACGTGGATTTTAAAGCAGGTAGATACTCTATAGCTTCACAGATACGAAACGTGCATGTTTTGAGTTTTTCACACAAATTTTACTGCTCAGATCCAGGCCTCGAGGACTGGCAGCGAATCCCCATCTCTAATTACCATACAATCCCTTTTGTGGCTGGCGTGTTAGTTCAGCATTAACGTGATAGAGCTGCCTGCTCACCCCAACAAATACATTTTTGCCATCCTCTCATTGTTCGTGTAACGCTTGTCAATCAAATAGAGCTTAGCTTTTTACATACTAACACCAAAAAAACCTCCATGTACTTACTTGTAGGACACTGGTATATACCACAGCGTAACGCACAGTTATGGCATGGGCCTGATTTCGTCGAGAGATTTTGTTGACCTGCTGCATGTCAAAGCCTATCCTGGTGGTATCCTTACAACTAACTGTGAGTTCCGTGGAACTATTGCATGTTTACATATTTTGGCTGCATTTTGGAAAACCTCATTGCTGAGTCTAATCACAGCACATATTTTGCTAGCGTATGGTCTTACTGACGGTAACAGTCCCCTTTCATTTGTTCCAAACCCGTTTCATTAATACTGAAACTATCCACAAAATATCCTGAGCTGGAATGGACCCACAAGGATCATCAAGTCCAACTCGTGACTCCACGCAGGGCAGCATAAGAGCCAAACCATTTCTTATATAGCTGAAGGTGTTGAGCACTTGATCACCCTCTCAGCGAGGAACTGTTTCCTGATCTGGAAGTCCAATCTGGACTTCCCCGGTGCAGCTTTAAGCTTTTTTTTCTTGCGGTCACCAGGGAGCTCAGCACCACCCTCTCTGCTCCCCGCTCACAAGGAAGCTGTGGCTGGTGATGAGGTCACCTCTCCTCCAGGATGAACAAACCTGGTGGCCTCAGCTGCACCTCACAACTCCTCCTCGCATGCCCTCTAGTCCTTTCACTGTCTCCGTTGCCCTCCTGCCCTAAAAAGAAAATAGTAGCAGTGAGGAGAAAGTTAGAATTTATTTCAATATAGTTCAGTCTTTGTTAAATAAACTCATTTCTAACTTCGGGGTCTTCCTGACCAAACTCTACTTGCCTAACAGGGAATTCTCAGACTGAACTTTGCTAATTTGTTGTGTAGTTGATTCTGAGTTTAGCTTTCTGTACATATACAGAATGCAAAATGATTAGTGTTACATGATAAACAAGGAAATTATCTCACTGCTACTTCTGTGCTGAGCTTTTCCTTCGTGGGGGTCTTAGAACGTGGCAGAACACACCCTTATTCGTCTTGGGTCTTTAGCGACCTACGACTATTTTTCAAGCCGTTGTCACAATATTTTGTTGCGCAAAACTAATGGAGAGCTAACCAAAACAACAACCCCTCCTAACTACTACTATACAACTAAACAAAACAACCCCTCCCAACTCCTACTGTACGTGTACGCAGCAAGCATTTTCCTCGTCTTCTTTGCAACTGCATTAACTAATTAGAGACATCTGCTAACGAACTGACTTCTATGTCCTGAACTAAACCACAATTCAACACTTAAGACTGTGTAATCACGTCTCAAGGATAATCCTGGTGGTTGTGCTTGCCCAAACATCCACGGAGATTTCTGTGCGTGTTGAATTACTTGCACAAATATTTAACGTCCTTTCGGTATTTTGCTTATAGAATAAAACGGTTAAACACATCAGTGAGCATAGTGTGAGATCTTGCACTATCCCACAGAGGCTGGAGGTGTTGTTTTCCAAAGTTATTTTTGAGTCTTATGATTCACAGGTATAAAAATAGGTTAATGTGCCTTTTTTTTTGTGTGTGTGTGGCAACTTGTAGCTATCAGCGTGGAATATTCCAGCTGCCCTCCAACTCCCTCTTGTGTCCGAGGCCGTAACAATCCCTGTGGGTACGTGTGTGCTCCCTTGCCTGAGTAAGTATTTAAGTGGCATCTTCAGTTACTCGGTTGTCCTCTAAATACAAAGCTTAAATCTACTGAACCCAAACAGCTTTTTTTTCGCCCCTTTTTTACTAAAAACTTTCAGAGATTGACTGTACCTTGTAAACATTTGCACAACTCAGTAAGTTTCAAAGCAGCAGTAACAACTGTTAACTGAAGGATTTCGCTCCTTTCATCGCAGGAATCCAGAGCACTCCAAGCTAGTCGTATTTATTCAGCCAGAACTGGGAGGAATGCTTCCCTGCTCCGTGGTGGAGACAGCGTTACCTACGACTCTCGTAAACTTAATCACTGACACAAGGGCTGGACTGAAAAGCTTGAAAGACCGTAATCAGATGTAAGTGGAAAATAACACGTGCTTAAATCGTGTGCAGTTTTTTAACTTGGATTCATATTTAAAATGGAAGATGAAGTTTATTTTAATGGCTTATGTGGAAACATGCAACGCTCAACTTCTCTGTTGAAACAGTGAACGCTGGTTTTCTCTGCTTTTGGGGAATGATGCAAGAACCTGCCCTGAAGTGCTATCAAAGCACAGGATGTAGCTTTCACTGTTATCAGGTGATGTCTTGTAATATTTTTGCACTTTGTATGCAGTGACATGAGAACTCGGTGATGTAAATTACGGCAATGTTAAAATGCAGTAGTCAAATATTTTGCTATAGCTTTAAACATTTTGATAAATTCTTACCTCAATTATGCACTCCTGACTGAAACAAGCCAAGATCCTGTGTACTAGGGACCTTAAACATGTTTATTAAGTGTGCAAGTGTAATTAACAACTGTATCACTGTTTTGGAATTACATATTTGAAGGAAAGACTGATGAATATGATTACACAGCATCTCATTAAAAGCTGCTCTTTATACTCACTCCGAGTTGTCTGTCATCTTCTGAATCCCGAGCTCCAAAACCCGCCGTGAGTTTCTGTATGCTGAGTCCAGGAGTGAGCTGGTTTATTTGGAAGTAGCATTTCCCATTACTCCTGTAGTATTTCCAGTCCTTCTAGATAAGCTTAAATGGCAGGAAAGGGTGGCAGCTAGGACAAGAGCAGTTTCTTTTACAAATCACAGAAGCAGTGGTGCAAATTAAAAGGACAGCGTGAACGTAGCTTTCATCTTCACTGCTTGGTTTCCTCCCAAGTTGTTAGGAAAAATTAATAGCATGCATAATATAAATCATTGAAAAGTAAATTCAAGATTTCTTCCTCTGATCAGTGTGTTAAGGTATTGATAGTGAATATTAAAATAAGTTAGCATAAAGTAATATTTGAGGACAATTTGAGATTCATCGTATAAATGAACAGAGAAGAAAAATAAGACTAATTACTACTTAAGCAGTCAGCAGCAGGTTTTGTGTCAGAATACATTTTTAATATTCACATCTTTACAGTAACTAACCTAAAGTGCCTTCCAGTGCTGAATCTCACAGTGTTACTATTATGAAAAGTGTTTCACCGTGGTTTAAAATACCTTAGCAAACTGTTAGACTGTGATGAACATGACGCCGTATTCTTTCTTCCTCTATTTGTTTTAGGCCTTTCTGGGGGTTTCTCTGTACAAGTTTTGGACACAGGTTCCTGATTTTTCCATTCAGCTAGTAGTTCTTCTTGCACATCTGTGGGTAGTTCATAAAAAGTCTTTGGATCAACATTGGGAGGAAGTACAGTTCCTACTTTCCTGCTGTCGTTTTTATCCTCGGAAGTTATTTCAGAGGCCTGCTCATCTTTATCCAAGGCAGGGACACGCGAAACAGTTGGGCTGGCACCAGCTTCAACAACTGACAAGTCCCTACAGCTGTGAGAGTCAGTAGGGTTTTCTTCCATGCTGCTGCCTGTGAGCACACTTCTGGAATACTCAGCAGAACAGCCGCTGCTGGAGCTGTGTCCCCAAGCTGAGTCTGATTCACAAACTGATGTGAGGTGTGTACTGTACCCTGCAGGGTGCTCAGCACTGTTCAGCCCCTTAGAATTTGAGGAAGCGCTCTGTACCTCTTCTGCAAGCCATACTGGTGGCTGACCCAAAACATTCTCAGCAGAGATCATTTCTCCTGCTTTTGCAGCCATAATTTCTTTTTTAATATCTTCTGGAAGTTCCCTGAAGACCGCCTGGTCAATACCACCGGGACACAAGTGACAGGGCAAGTCAGGAATTCTTGCTTTTTTTGTATTGCTTTTCTTTTCCTCTGAAAGTCTCTTCGTTTTTGTAGTTCCAGTTCTGTTCCAGTTCTGGTTCCAAGAAGCACTTCCTCCACCTTGTGAGCCATCTTCCATCTCCTGTGACATAAGACGTACATAAAACCACAAGCCTACTAATCACTGAGCACTGCGTTATTAACAGCAACTTCTTCAAATTATCCCCTAATAGACAGTAATAATAACGTAACAATCAGTATTTTTTTTTTTAAATCTGATTTTCCAACACAGATCTAAACAGGCAGATTCAGGTAGGAATCCTTTTCTTACTTGAAAGGAGCAAATACCTTAAAGGTGTATTTTATTGCTTTATTCCCGAGCAGTTGAGAAACAGACAAGTATCAATATGCAAAATTGCTATGTCAAGATGGAAACAGTAAATTCAGTGCACAATGTAATTTTGAAGTTACTGTTTCTATTATTTAGGGGGAAAACATCTTGTGGAATTACTTAACAGTGTTACCACAGAGTCTGCACAGCCTAGCATGTGTGACTGAGGGCTAGATGTATTTAATTTCGAGTGGGCATTAAAAGCTCACCAGAGCGCATGCTAGGGGCCACCACAGAACCACATCTTTGTTTAATTTCTAGTCTGAACAGGGAGACTTGAGAATACACAGTAAGTTAAATAATCACCTGAAAGTATCTTAATAAAAGCAACAAGGTAAACGATAAGCAACTTCAAGGAGATTTTAACCTAAGGTAAAAGTTATGAGTTCTGTCCCTGGCTTTATCTTAAATCAAGCTGAGATTAGTTCCACCAGAATCTGTTGTACAGGAGTATGAACTCTACAATTTTCAGATGTAAAATATGAAAACATGCTTCGGTGTAACGATACCTAAGTGGCTGCAAAGGTAATTTTCAGCATCTTTCAGCTTACCTGGACACTTTTACCAGAGCCTGTTGTTGGCGGCATCTGCTTAAGATAAAAACCTATCGATCCCTTCTTGCTGCTAGGAACATCTTTGAGATTAGAGAAGCAAACGCTCAGAAGGGTAAGATGAAACGGTAGATCTACATTTACCATCTTTCGAAAGAGCTTCATTAGTACATCAATCAATGGCGATACAACGTTGCTGCTTTCTGAAACAAAGTGATTGAAAAAAAACTATGTAATCGAAAGCAGTTGGCTGAGGATTGATTTAAATAGCAAAGTACAAGGCAATGCATGAGGCACTTTTAAGTTTATATTGTGAACTTTCAACATTTTGCATGTACAGAAACACAGACATCGATGAACATCTAAAAAGCTTAATACATGCTGCTATTCTTAATATAGAGCTCCATAAATCCACTAAGGAAACCTTCATCTCAAAAGAGGAATTCCTGAAGTATCAGGCTCAAAGCACCGCTATAGGCTTCCAAAGTTATTCATCTATACGGTCTTTAAGATCTTTATTCTGCCCTGTCAGGTATGCCTTGAACTGAATTTAAAAGTTCAGGGAAATAAATTATAAATAAATTCAGGGAATAGCAATTCTGCATGCTAACACAGCAGCAATTCAGATTTATTTCCTCTCCCCAGTTCTGAATGAAGTGTCATAGGAACGTTATTAATTTTCAGAGGTAGAGCAAAAGGCATTTTATTACAAAATTAAATCAAAAAAAGCCATTCATCTGAGGACACAATTCAAATCCGTAAATCAAGCAGATTATTAATCCACGAAGGAGACCTCCCCCAGCCCAGAGGACATTTACTGCCACAAATCCAGCCAGGCCAGGTTAGAACTTGGCAGTCCCCTAGATATTATCCCTGAGGTGAAGTTCTACGCGTCTTTGACATATCTCACCATGATACATCCATGACAAGTAATGGCAAAGCTTCTAAGTATTACATGTAGGGAATATCATCGTGAAATAAAGTGATCGAGTTTAGCAGAAAACACAGACCAGGTATCTCATTTTTTTTCTTAATCCAATTAGCACGTACCACTTTGACAGTCCAAAAGCACCACACTTGCTCTTTTCAAAATAATTTTTAACCACTGGGTTTGTTCTAATACACATCTTCTGGTCAGCTCACGCTTAGTATCTTTTGACAACATGCAGTGCTCAGAGAGAAGTTAAGGACCAGCTCGGTGCTGCTACCATTTTGAAAAATTCTACGTGTACCTTTTCCAAATTTCTGAAGGAGGTGAGGTGGAATAGCACACTGACGGCTTTCCCGATTAAACCATCTATCGGTCGCAGAGTAGTGGCGGAGAGTCAGTCTCACGGTGTGTGGCTGTCTTCCGTCTTTGGATACCCTGCGGAACATGAACGTGTACAAAGTGATAAGCTCTCCCAAGCCCTGATTTCCCCCCGCTAATTTTATGGGGAAGCTTAAGTCCTACCTGCTTCTCTTAATTACTCTTAATTTAGGATTCTAAAACTGCGTGAGTACTGTCTCTACGAGTCTTAAAAAAAGACTTGAAAGAAAAAAGATGTGAAAATTAAGTGGGTTAGCCTGCAATACTGCCACATTTCAGCATTTAATACATTTAAATACATACAGCATAGTCCTTGCAGCTACACGCTACGTAATCCTCAGCTTCTAGTTTTTAGCTTTTCAAGACAACTTCCCCAATTCAGGGGCAGAAAAAAGTTAGCCAACTTTTGGAAGAAAGGGAAGAAACCAAGTATGATGTACTCATTTCCCCCTCCAAAAGCCACGGAGGTATTTTCCCTACAAATAAATAAATAAATGCTAACAAGATAGGACATTGTAATCAAAAATCTGAAGACAGACCATTCTGAGAAACACCTAAGATGCAGAGAAAAGATTCCCTGTCCAGAACGTTAACCTAACTAAATTGGCTGTGTCTGTTGTGAGACTTGCATAGATGTAGGGGGAAAAAAAAGCCTTTATGACTCGTAGATTATTTTAAGGCTTAGAGAGCCATGCGGAGAATAGGAAAAATATTTCTCAAGAAAAAATATCAGGAACAATTGCGGGACACGAAGAGTTTTAAAAGTCAGAAGAGGATAGGAAAGTCACAGCAGTTAAGAAATGAGTAATGGAATCCACCTGCTACGCTGTTTCCCTTTCCAAATACCTTGGGTTTGGATATTGCCTGGATTCGTGAGGCAAAGGAAGGGGAAGAAGTGAAAAATATTCTTTCATTCTGACAGAAGAGTAAGGTGTGGAATGGGAGACAAGCATAAATAGTGATAACAGAGGGTCTGAAAGTAGAGACAGATACTCACCTACAGAAAACAAAAGAAAATCCAGGGATCTTTGCAGAAAATGAGAAATATTAGCGGAGATGCAGTAAGAACTGCAATGCACGACCACAGCGACAGAGTGGAACGACGCAGACTGTTATCAGAAATGCTGGATGGCAATGGAAGGGCTGGCAGCCAGCTGGGGTGGAGGGAGGGGTGAGCCAAAAGACCAGGGGGCAAGAAGAAAATACAGAAAGACAATTCATGGATTATATATAAAAAGAAAAATAGAAAATGGAAAGGCGAGTGCTGTTCCTAAAAATGCATTTTGCTCAGAGAGGAAATGTCGAGTATGAGACAAACCTAACGTATGCTCCAAGTCCCTTCAGGTCACAAATTCAGTCATCAGAAAGAGCTACTGAAGGCAGTCACCTGTCTAAGAGGCTACGAAGCACTTCTTCAATTTTCTCTTTAACTTCCACTTCTGATGAACATTTTTTAAAGGAATCTTCATCGCTAAAGGACTGAAAAAACACATTAATCCCTTCAATTTCAAAATTCTGAAGAGGAAAAAAAAAAAAACCCACACCATAATTCTGTAGAATTGCCTCCAAGAGATCTGTGACAGAGCTCAACTGAATTTCAGGAGTGCTATATCATGAGTTATGCTAGGGAATGTATACTAAAATGCAGGAATTGTTATAGAAAATTAGCAAAATAACTGGAATAATTTCAGTTAGTTAGTCCAGCTAAGCTGTATAAAACTCAAAGCAATCTTTTTGCTCTCTACTAAGCATCTCAGAACAATTCTTGTACCTGAGGAGGGCCTGATGGAGTCACAGGGGAGTCGTCTTCTCCGTAGCTGAGTTTTTGGATGCGCTGAGCGACGGAAGCCCCTAGTTCCTTCTCTAACACGGCAGATGGAAACGCTTGGAGATCACACACGCTTCTAACACCCAGCGTTTCAAGACGTTTGGCAGTTTTGTAGCCAATGCCTAAGTAAAGCGTGTATTAAATACATAGAAAAAATGAAAATAAATAAATATACATGTGTATGCACACGCTGTCACTTTTCTGTCAATGTTTGTAGGTACCTAATAAAAATATTGCCCACCCACGTAGAAATCAGCGCTGACAGTTACTTCCACTAATGCAACGAAGGCTTCTCAGCAACGTTTTTGGTGAGAAGCTCTGGATGCCCCATCCCTGGAAGTGTTCAAGGCCAGGCTGGATGGGGCTTGGAGCAACCTGGAGGTGTCCCGGCCCACGGCAGGGGGGTTGGAACTGGGGGATCTTTAAGGTCCCTTCCAAGCCCAACCATTCTATGATTCCATGGGATTCCATTCCAGTTGTAGAATCTGCCATTGGAAAAGCCCCACTGGGACAAAGCAAAGGTCCTGCTGCGTCTGTAGCCTGCAACAATGCTTCCTGGCCAACACCACAGCAGCAGCGTAGAATAATTAGGCAGAGGACTTCCCCAGAATATTCTATTAGGCTCCAACAGGCTGTTTAAATAACTGTCAATAGGTTTCCAGACAGAAAATTAAGAACAA
Organism: Heteronetta atricapilla; assembly: GCA_011075105.1. Classification (NCBI taxonomy): domain Eukaryota; kingdom Metazoa; phylum Chordata; class Aves; order Anseriformes; family Anatidae; genus Heteronetta; species Heteronetta atricapilla. The sequence goes on from CM021763.1 coordinate 1,288,007, forward strand.
ACCAACAAAGAAACAACCAAAACCCCTTTTGCGTATAAAACACGGTATCAGTTACAACATTCAAGCTTCAATAAACCAGGATTTAAGTATTTTGAAGGTATCTTATAAAGCACAACAACACATTCATGTCACAACCGAAAATTAAGAAAAACCAAAGACATTTTGTTCCTTCTGCTTAATAAAACAGATTAAAAAAAAAAACAAACACCCCAAACATACACCTCTACGCCCCCCACCCACTTACAAGAACTAGATTTAAAGTTATTCCATTTATCATCTTTGCAGTACTTTTTCCTTATTATTTTAAGGGCTGTCAATGTGCTCGCCACCTATGCTTACAGCACCACACTTACCAGGCACTTTTTGGATGTAATCAAGGCTGCGCATCAGATCTTGACAGCTTTCAGGCAGAAGAACTGTTTGTTGGTTTGGTTTAAAGGTCCCAGACACCAGCTTAGACAGTAACTTGTTACAGGCCACTCCTGCACAGCCTGTGAGGCCGAGTCGAGCGTGCATGGCTTCCCTGAACTCTTCTGCGATCTGAGATCCAATAACCAGCCTTACGTGCGTTGTATCACGTAAATCGATAGCTGCAAAGAGCAAGCAAGCAGCGTTCAGTATCTATATGGTCCCTTAGTTGGTTTCTCTAATTAAATTTGGGCATTTTTTACATTCTATTACAGCTGTATAATTGGTATCGCTATGACTTGAGCATCCAAGTTTAACCACACTCGGATCTCCCCAAAGTCCTGGGGAAAGACACTGCCACTGTCTAAACCAGGAGCATGCTGTCAACGATACAAGATGTGTAGGGAGCATTTAAAATATTAAATATAATATATTAATAGGCGCCAAGGCATTAGGTGTTGCAGATTCTTGCATCAGAAATGAGAGATTGCAGAACCTTTGGTTTGTTTAGAGGGCTGCTCTGCCTTCGGTATCTTCAAAAATAATAACAAATAGAAACAAAACACCACAATATAAGGAAAATCAGCTCTCTGTAATGACTGTACGTGCTTATCTGCCACAGAGATTTATTTTATGTACAATCTAATCGGAACACCAATTCACACTTGTGATAAGTGAACTCTCAAATACAAAGCACACAGCAGCACAGTTTTCCAGCTGTTCAGCATTGGACAATACTTAGAAGCAGACAGACATTTCTCCTGAACGTCACAAATGTTAATTTTTCAGCACGAAGAATGTTATACTCACCTTGGTTGTTGTACACGTGGCCAGACACACACACGCTGGAACACCCGCTTTGTTGTAGCCGGTTTAGTCTTTTCTCTACAATCTCTGTGATATCTACAAAGTTTTCGTCAAACCCGAGCCTCTCCACTAGAGGACAAAATTCTTCCAACAATCCTAGGAGGAAGAGATACCCAAATATAACATACGAACAATAATCTGAGGTTTCACAGCAGATTTCCCGTGAATTCCAACAGGATGCTTGCAAGAAGAGAGACCCCCTTCTCTTCTGAATGATAAGGCACCGAATACATATTTATTTATCTATGTATTTACTGAATAAATCAAGAGCAGATGAAGAAGAAAAGTATTTCTCTGACCCACAGCTCTCTCTGTTATTTCCTTTTTTCACCTCAAATTTCTTTCCTCATTTACAGAGCAATAGCTCTTAACCCCTGCAGTGCCTTCTCCAAAGGAAACCTGCTTCTTAGTCAACCTGGCTTTCACATTTATCACTATTTCACCTGCTACAGCTGCTAGTAATAAAAAGCAGTAATAAGTGACAACACAGACATACACTATAATTAAGAGATACTGAAGAAGTTTACCGACTTGAAGGCTTCAGGATTCTGTTCTCCATCATTTTACATTTGGAAATATGTTAATGAAATCATATTTAAGAAAGAAAAAACGTTCCTCAAGAACTACATGGCTATAAACCTACTACAGCATACAGATGCCATAAAACATCGGTATGATATACTTACAACGCCTGACCCGGACTGCAACCAAGTTTAGTATCTTATTTTATGAAATATTGACATTGATGACCATAATTATCACCATAATAGGAGGCTCATCCTAATAAGAAGTTTTAGAGCAGCATATAGCAGGAATATTGCATACGTGTGCACGTGCACACAGAATTTAAATCTTTAACTTAAGATGTGTTTGTCCTGTACAGAAAAATTGTCAATGTTGTACCTGTAACCTTGTATGACATTTCCCTGTATGGAGTTAGATCTTCTCCATTAACCAGTATCAGCTGAGGACACTTCTCTTTAGCCTCTTTCACAGACATCAGTTTCTTAACTCCGAGTTTTCTGGCTTCATAGTTAGAGGTTACTACTATGGATTTCTGCTGCACACCTAAAAATAAGGGTTAAATGTTCTTAAAATCCTGGGTTTCTTGATACTTCACAGAAGGACAGAGTACTTTCATGCCACTGCGAAGACTACAAAGCATGAAATTTGATCAGAACACGACACTGTAGAACAAACAATCCTAAATGTCTTACTTCACAAGACTACAAGGACAGATCTGTTGATTTAGATTAGCAGCTGGTAAGAACATATTAAAATCTCACGTTTTCTTCTTACCCGTGGCCCTTTTCAGGCAATTTTACCCATGAAAGTGACCTTTATGTATTAGTTAATTTAAGATGTGCTTCCTCCACCGATGGTAGCCATTACTGCCTGCCTTGCATTCAGGCTCAGCTTCTGGATGGAATAAAGCATGCTTTGAGCATGACTGTGTCAAACGGCTCACCCATGGAGCTCAGCCCTCTCCGTGCCCACATGCGTTACAAACCAGCCTCAATCCCCAGAACTGTTCAGACGTGTTGGCGAGTGCCCACGCTTGTGCTCCAGAGGATTTATTAATCTCGTAGTCACCCAGCTGCGTGGAGCAGAGACTGCACCTTGCTCACTGCGGATGTGGTTACAGCTGCCGGGTGCCTGCCTGCGTTGTCACCGTGCAGCCCTACCTCCTCGGTTTCTCCGGCCTGAAAGCAGACATTCCCCAGATTAATCAGCAGCAAAATAACTCCTACCTAGAGGCTTGTCTCTTAGCTCAGGATTACGGACCATTTCTACTTGGGCATAAAAGCAGTCCAAGTCCACGTGCACAATTACTCTGCATGCCGCGTTTCTTGCCGATACTGACTTGCCGTGGCCTGCTGCAAGGAGAGTAAACACAGATTAAAAATTACTAGCCGCCTTCAAGGCGATGAAAGGTTTGTTTTTAAATCAGTTTATACTACTAAACATATTGCGAGAATATAAAATTGATGAGATTTATACTAATTTTAGCACCGTGTTAGTTCTAGGATTACTTAGGAGGGTAAGTCATTCACAGCAGCTCAGCTTACTGCTGGGCATCTTCCTGTTTTCAGGTGGCCACTTGGATTTTTTTTTTTTTCACTGGGCTACATTAGTACGTAGTTTAAGTGATGCTGTAGCTGTTCTCAGTGGAATAGTGAGTTTTTTTCAGTGCATTTCTGTCACGTCACCTGCCTTCAGCTCAGCTCTAACAGAGAAGCACGGTAGCAATGACTTCTACCTCTTGTGGGGTGAACCCTTCACCAGTTCCACCAAATTTCAGGTTAAGGATGAGTTAACCGAGCTGTTCTGAGAAGCTCGTGAGACTCAGACGTTGAAGCATTTCTGAGGGAAGGCAACAAAGGTGGCAAATCTCCCCGACAGGCAGCAAGCCCAAAGCTGCCGGGTTAATCAGTCCAGCAGTTGGTCCATCAACCAATTAGTCAATCAATCAGCCAATTAATCAATCAGTTAATCAATTACTCAATCAATCAGTCAATTAGTCAAGCAATAGTCAATCAGACCACGCCAGCCCCTCACGGCGTCTCCCCCCCGCCCCCAGCCCGCTCTCACTCGGGGCGGGCGGAGCGGCCTCGCGGCTCGGCTGCGGGAACCGCCACTCTTCCTCCTCCTCTCCCTCCTCCTCCTCCTCGCCCCGGGGCTGCGCCATGGCCCGGCGGCTGCGCGCAGGCCCTAGAAGCGGCCGGGCGGCGCTCAGCAGCGGCGGCCCCGTCCCGCGGAGCCGGGGCAGGCGGCGGTGCCCGCGCGGGGGCAGGGACCGCGGCGGCGGCCTGGG
>CM021763.1:1297096-1446578 GCA_011075105.1 Heteronetta atricapilla
CCTGGCGCCCAGCAGCCGCCGCCACCGCCGCCATCGCCAGGGGGGTCCCGGCCCCGGTCCCGGTTCCGGTCCCGGCTCCAGCCGCCGCTGGGCGCCGGGCGAGCCCCGTCCCCCGGCCGGGACCGCGGCGCGGTGCATGGAGCGGCAGGGCAGGATGGACTGCCCCGCGCTGCCCCCCGGCTGGAAGAAGGAGGAGGTGATCCGCAAGTCGGGCCTCAGCGCCGGCAAGAGCGATGTCTACTACTTCAGGTAGGGCACCGGCACCGGGCACCCCCGCGGCTGCAGCCTTCCCCCCTTCCTCCCCCCCTGGCCCCGCCACCTGCCGGCGAACCGGGCTCGGGGGGCTCGGTCCCTGCCCGCAGCCCCTCAGGGGACGGCGAGCGGGGGGGGGTCGAGCCCTGACCGGGCCCGGAGCGGCGGCCGGAGGCCGGCTCCCCTTCCAAACAGCCGGCCCTGGGGTTTGGGGCACTCCCGGGGCTTGTGGGCACCCCTCGGGCCCGGTGTCCCCTCAGGACCAGCACCGGCCCCTGCCCGAGCCGCTCAGGCTGTCAGTGTGACAGGAGCAGCCCCAGGAGCCCCTCACCTCACCCCGACCCGCAGCTGCTGTGGTGCCCAAGCTGCGGGTCGCAGGCAGGGGAGAGCCTCCCTCAGCGCCTCGTGAAGCTGCCTGTGGGGAGCAGGAGCTGTAATTTTATTAAAGTTCAACGCGTGTGAGAGCTGCCAGCCTTCCCCCTTCCTCCCGCACCTTGTAGGAGAAGCGCCAGCACCCTCGGTTTGTTTCCCCCCTTCCCCTCTGCTTTTAGAAATGTTATAGGAATAGTTGTTTTCCCGAGGCGGCGATAAAAGAATCAAGTCTGAAAGCGTGCTCTTAGGCCGTGCTCGACTAAGTCCAGCCCGCTGCAGAGCGGAGGAAACCGCCCTGTGCACAGGCCGGCCTGCTGGCCACAGCTCCTCTATTTATAGCTCGGTGAGCATCTGACGAACCACACCTGAAACCTCTCGCTTAACGCTGCTGCTTCTGAGCAGCCTCAGCGGTCTCCTTTTGTTGCAGCGAACGGACTCGAGCCTTCCTCCGGCCAGCTGGAGGAGCGAGAAGGCAGCCTTGCTCCCTCTCCCATCCCGGCTGATGGAAAAGTCGGCTCCTGCCAGTGCCGAGGGTGGCATCACTTGACCCCATCACGTGTTGCTGCGAAACAACGTGAAATGTCTGACAGAAGCGTCCCCGCGTGCGGAGGAGGGACAGCGCTTTTCCTCGAGCCCCTTGAACGAATCCGATCGAGGACTTTTTAAAACAAATTCTGCCGTCTCGCTGCCTTTGTCTTCTGGCCTCGCTGTCTGTCTCTCTGCATCTGCTTGGCCTTCCTTCGGCGCTGCCTCGTGAAGCCTGGCTGAGAGGTCGAACCCGAGTCCTGCCGCGCCAATCCCGTTTTCTGGATGGCTCCTGGCTTCCCGCAGACCGTTGACCTGAACTTGCTGCGCAGGGCTGCTCTTCCCAGAGTTAAAACGCCAGGCTTTTCTCAGGCTAGACGCTCACTGCTGACTCTGTTAGAGTACGTTTGTCGTAGCAAGCCCAAATAACTTCAGTTATTTGCTCAAAATGGACTGCTGGAAAAACACTTGACTCTAGTCATGTGCCCGTCCCACGGGTGTCAGAGTTTGTTATGTCCCAGATTCTTGACCAAAATACATGAAAACATGGGGAGAATGCAGTGCGTCCTTAGCAGTTCCAGGTTTTAGTTCTTGCTTCGCAAAGAATGATAATGGAACCTCATTAAGTTCATTAAGGCACTAATATTAGCTGCTTAGAACTAGTTAGCTGACTTAAAAACCTGAGGTTTACGGTTTTACGACTTCTTAAGGCTAGAGGAAAAAAAAAAAGGGCACAATAAGAAGGGATTGGACGAAGCTTCATTTACCGTGATGGTCTAAATAATGGCAGTAATTAAGAACAGCTCTTGCAAGGCTAATACGTGTTGCAATCTACCTGATTTGCATTTCGAAACTCGCTTGTTTCGGGACTGCTTTATGGTGCTTGAAGCCGACACGCGGTAGGAAGAGGCGAATCAGTTGCTCGGACAGACGGAAGCGCTTTCAGTCCGTTCTGCTAGGATGGTTTTTGCCCCCTCGTTCCCGTCCAACCTCGAGTCTTCCTGACCTTGCTGATTATCATAAAAAAGCTATTAAAGGAGGGGTGTGGTGGAAATAACTTACCGTGCTAGATCAAACCACGGCTTTTCGGGTTAGCCCCTTCTGGGATGATCTGAGCCTTCAGATTTTGCTGCTGCCGAAAATCCTGCTCAGGAGCTCTTTAACACGCTTCGGTTTAAGATGCAGGGCTGTGATCTGCTCATCACTGACTCCGGAATTCTGTCTTTTTTTTCATGTGGGAAAGCGGGAGGAATAAATGCTTCACATTTTAGGCCGCCTTCCAGCATGGTTAGCAGTGATGCAGATCTGCTGCCAAACAACCGCAAAATTGAAACTAAAAACTTAACCGGGCAGCTCATAGCTCAGAGTTTGTTGATTTCACTACAGATTACAGGTTTGGAAAAAGAAGTAGTCATTTACGTCTGGAGAAATAACTTCTGTTCAGCAACAGGCCTACTGCTGCACAACCAAACCGAAACAAATAAATATATTTTTATGGCTGCAGGCAGGACTGGCATAGGAAACTTATCTTTTTTTTCCGTTCTGTTCTAGCTATGAGGCAGATTTCAGCATCGCCGTGTTTAAAACAAACGGAAATCTGTTTTGATCCGGTAAAAGTGGAGCAGGCCAACTGCATTCAAAAGAGCCGTGTCGCTCTAGCTCCTTTTTAAATAAGAAGCGAATGTTAATAAAGGCTGCGATGCCGAAATACGGAGGTGGGCATAAAGTGGGTTTTGCTTGGCCTGCCTCACAGGGACTAATATTCCCTAAAAGCCTGCGCAGCCAGGGTTTGGCACGGCCGCTTGAAGTTGAATATTACACTTTTTTGGCAGTCGTGTGGAAGTGATGAAAATGCACGTTGCAAGCGTGGCATCGCCAGAATGGTTTGATCCGGGGTCCAGTTGCTTAATTGTGTACAGACAGTCAGCCAGGTAGATTTCAGCGTGTGCCGGGTAAATTTCAGCGTGTGCTGGGTAAATTTCTGTGTGTTTCATCCCAGGAGGCTTGCACAGGTGACACCGGAGGCTCGGAGGCTCGGGGAATCCTTGCTGAGGGCGAGGCAGAAAAACCTAATTCCGCTGGAGCTGAGCGTGAGGGGGAGCTTCTATATTTAGCCCTGCAAACTTATTTGATCTAGGCGATGCCGCCTGAAAAATGGCCTGCTGAATGTAGGGCAGATGCAAACAGCACGGTGTCCTGGGAAGAAATGCTCGTGCTGGGCTTCCATCTAGCTGGGAGAAGGCTCTCTTCCTGAGCATCTTTTCTGTGCGATAAAGTGACCCATCATTATCAGCAGAGGCGAGCTGGAAGGTAACTTTTCGTCTTCATCCTCAGGAAGAGGATCCTCTCTCTGAGCGGCTCGCCTCCCCGTGTCATTTATGACATCCTGCCCGTATCTGCGGCGTGATAATCTGCGTGTTCTCACTTTGCCTACAGACAGGATATTGCCTTGAAGGCTCCACATCAGCTTCTTTTTTTTCTTTTAAATCAAGCCTCCGTGCTTGTACGAACCACGCTTCCAATTTGTCGTAACTGTTGTTATCTTACTGCCATCAAAATTACCCGAGAAACTCTATCCACAAGTAACGCTTTTGTACCTGGCTCTCCTTAGTTCTCCGGGTCCTAATACTGAATTCAAATTGGCACCATGATTTTTTAAATCGTTTATTCAGTGTACCGTGAGGTAGGGGGTGCTGCTGTCCTGTCAATACTCGGGAGTTGCTTCCAGAGTCCTGCAGAAGTGATAATTTCGAACAGGGGTTTCTCAGCTTCTGCTTTAACGACCCCTTCTTTCTCTTCAGTGTGTGGAACCCCCTCGGGCATTTACCTGCTGAAAAATGTTTCTTAAACTTGGCATGAAATTAACTTCTTCCACCGCACCAGCGAGTTAATATTCTGTTTTGGTGCATTTGTTCTTCGTGGGAAAAAAAAAAAGCAAACAGGAGCTCCCCTTCTTTTTTTTTTATTTCTAGTTGAGATTAAAAAAGCCGAGTAGTCTGACACGGCTTTCAGTGGGTTCTAACAGCCTCTTACGTTGAACTACAAAAGCTTTTCCAGCCTAGGTGTACCCGTGGGGCAAACAGCCATCCCTTTGAAGTTTGTTTTGTGGTTTGACAGGAAGATAAACGCCGCGGAGTTTCCAGTGACAGCAGGATTAGTTTAATTCTGCGATGTTTTTCTGAGGGCAGACCTTTATCTTTAAAAGCGAGCAGGACGTAACTTCCGGAGTGATGCTCTTGGATGCTGAATTATGCTTGTGTTATGCGTAGCTTTACTGCTTTTTATCTTATTTTGCTGCTTCCAGAGGTCGTTAGGACACAGAACGAGTCCTAATAGTGAGGTGTAAATCTTGAGAACCTGCTTTGCCTTCTGCGTAAGAAAAAAAGTTGTTTAGCAGTTGATTAATTTCTCAGTGCTTTTCCTGTTTCATCTTCCCTCTGCAGAGCAACCCCTTCGTGGGATGACCTCGAAGTTGCCTGCTTGGGAAACTCTGCATCTTTTCTCCATCACTGCTCGTAATACTAAGAGGGGCTGAGTATGTAAAACAAGTTGATTTTCTCAGTGGGGTGAATCCATCCCCGTACGGAACAATACCGATGGTAATTAGCAAGCCATCGTGGTAACTGACTTCATTTTACCAGGGCACGATGAGTCAGGCCTCGGCAAAGGAGCTGGTCGAGTCGTCCAGGAAACGTAGGAAGGGAGTCTGAAAAACGAAGCCAAAATGTTTTCAGAAATAGAAAACTGGAACAGCCATCTAGAAAATCATCTTCTAAAGCTCGTGAGCATCGATGGCTGTTGGTGATTTAGCGTGGCAGTATAAACTGGAAGTATGAGTGTGTTTAGAAAAAAGCAGTGTTTTCTCTCAAGGAAAATTAGATCCCCAAGTTCTGAGCTCCCTGATGGGGTGAGAATTTGTTTCACCATTCGTATAGTGACTTCTTTACTCAATCTTTGAACGTCTAGCAGTGTGTGCTTGAGCACTTGCACTCAGCTCTTCGAGGCAAGGCATCTTCCAAGGATCGCGGAGCAGTTTTTATACGCTGGTGGAACAAATCTTTCACGTTCCCTTTAGAGGTCAGGCTTTAATGAGCAGCTGTCCAATATTAGGTTCCCTTGAACCCAAGATCAAACGACTGATTTTACCGAGGGATTTCTGTGGTCTTATTTACCATTACACTGTGAAAAGCTCAGATATGTTCCCAGTCTCCTTCCTTCCCTGGGCTTCATTCCCAACCCACAAGGAGTGACTGGGAGAAATGCTTCGCTTTGCTTTACCTCTCTTAGGCAGCCAAATTAAAACGTCGTTAATCTGGATTAAAAAAGCGTTTTGGCGTTTTTGTTCCTCCTTGGTGTCCGGCCGCTCAGTGCTCCTCCAGGTCGGGCTGCAGGACGTCAGGCTGGATCCTGACAAGCAGGAGCCCTCGAGTTTATGGCTGCTTGGGGTAGCTCTAAAAAACTGAGACACTTAAAACCCCAAGAAGACGACGTGTTTTCCCTGTTACCGTCTGCTGTTGGAGCATCGAGCTTGCTCCGGTTGCAATTTTCCTCTCAAATCTGTTGGATGGGGAGGGCTGGCATGTAAAAACTATATAAAAAAAAAAGAGGAAGTTTGCCAACTTTTTTTTTTTTTGAAAGCAACCGAAAACAGAGATGTCTGCCAAGCTGAAGGTTATTGTTTTAATATGCAACACCACGATCTCGCCCGTAAACTCGCTGTGCGTTTTTGAACTGTGGGGGTGGCCGGTGAGAGGAGCGTCAAGTAGGCTTCGCTGCACAATAAAATCCAAGGTAACTTCCTTGTATGCTAATCAACTAGTTCTGCTGCTTCACAGGAAACATCTGTAAAGTGTCTTTTTTTTTTTTATTAATAAAGCTCCTCGCAAGCTCATTGTTGAAGTCAATCGCCTTCAGCCCGCGAAGAACTTCAATTTGTCTAGCATGTAAATTTGCACAAGCGCATAGCTGTAGGTGAGGTGCAGCGTGCTTCATTTCATCTTGCACAGAGCTGATAACGTCACCGAAGGAGAAGTTTGTAGGTGGTGTTCTCGAGATGTGCTGCTAGTCGTTAACTGATGATGTTGAAAAACATCCCAAAATTTGACTTTGGGAGGACGAAGAGCAAATGCTGGTACGCTTTTCAAACGTGATAGAACCAAGTCTCTCAGCTACACTAAATACAACACTTCTACTTAAAAAAAAGAGAAACTTCTAATTGAGGTTGATAAGTTATTTAAAAAGCTCTGGGAAGTTAATTGTCCCGAGGTAAGACTAAATACTTGTAACTTTTAGGTAATGTTTAGAAGAATAAGTCCTGAAAACATCCATTTTTGAAGTTGTTTTTGGAGATGCTTCTCGTTGCATCAAAGTGAGTGTAAAATTAACGTTCAGGACACTTGGATGAGGGCAAATTGTACTGATCTCCTCCACATCTGGGTAATTTTTCCTTAAAATAGTGATCCATTTTTTGACTCTTCTAGCAGGTTAAATTCCAGGCTATGTGAACTCAGACCAACACATCTAAAAAATTTTCTGAGCAAGCGTGGCTTTGAAGTCTGTGCTTTCTTCAGCTTTCTCCAGCATCCCTTTCAGCCTGACTTCTGAGGTGTCTCCAGAGCATCCTCCAGAGGCTCCTCTCTGGGAGAAGAAAGCTTAACATCCCTCCTTCCACCTTTCTTTTCTACTGAAAACAAAGTCTGAACTTTTATTTTAGAAAGAAAATACCGTTTCATAGTTTCAACCAAGATGTGTGAGTAGCAGGCTTGTATGCAGATGTATTAGCCCAAACAGAGTCTGTAACCCCGCTCGTTATCGTTAGTGCGTGGCAATTACTTAATAGATGTTCAGATAAAGCTGCTGCAAATCGGCCTTCTGTTTGACGTCTGCCTGATGGAGCTTTCTTTGCAGGTAGGAGAAGTGAGGCAAGCTTGGCAGCAGGAGCAGGGCAGAGGTAATCTGGGAGTGATTCAAGAATGAAGGCATTACTTCAGTGGTTTGACACTTTCAGGTTAAAAATCCGTATTTTTTTTTAACGTTGCTTGCCATTTTGCAAGAAGACTTCTTCCAAAGTCTCTTTGTTTCGGATGATTTTTTAATTTGCATTTGTTGCTTTTGCCTTTTAATCTCAGCCCAAGTGTGCGTTTCTTTCTTAACGCTTAATTAAGGGTGAAACGAGGTATTTTGTTAGCGCGTTGCGGTTTTTTCCTGCTAATAGTTTCAGTGTAAAGTGGTGGAATTTGTGCTATGGATCGAACCAGCTTTTAATAGCAGCCCCGCTGGTGATCCATGCAGATGTTGATACAGAATATTGGAGCCTATGCTCTGGTTTGCTCTTGAATTACTGAACAAAAACAAAAGAGCCCCCCACAATATTAAATATGTAAAAAATAAAAAGAATTTATGAATGTTGGATGCGTTTATAAATTTTGCTTTCACTTGGGAGATCTGTTTTCAGAGTTCTCCAGGACGGATTTTTAGTGGAGTTAGGCTGCTGACTGCTCGCTGCTGGCATTTTGGATTCCTTCGAGGTGTATGTGAAGCATTTCTTTCCAAGGAAACTGAAGAAGAAAGCTGGTAGAAACGGGGCTATCTTCTTGACGGCCTGTTAGCTTATTACCGAACAAAAGAAGGTGCTGATGAGGGAATAATGAAAGATAAAATGATTCTGCCTTGGGACAAAAAATAGGATATAATGGAAGAAGGCGTTAGGAATTCCAATTTCTCCATCTTTTCAGTAGTGACTTAGGTGTGGGCTAAAATGACAGTGTGTGTAAGGGTTGTAATTCAAAAAAAAAAAGGTTTTGGAACAGAGAACTTAATGATAAACTTCACGATTTGCTTATAGACATTGTTTTCCCCTTTTCCTTCAGGATTTTATGACAGATGGGACGACAGTTCTTACCAGGAGGCTTTATTCGGTGAAGTTGGAGCAAGCATGGACGCTTGGCTAGGCAGCTGGCATTCCTAGACAAGGTTTTATCTTGGACTTCTCTCGCAGGTCTCTGAAGGAGCCTGAAAGACAAAAGATCAGATTATTTTAACAGGGAACTTGGTTGCCCCACGAGGGACTTGCTCGCTGTCTGACCTGCAGTGTAGAATTCCTCCTGCTCTCAGCAAGCTTGGGCATTCATCTTCACCATCTAAAATACAACTCAAGTGCGTTGGGTTTAGTTTGGCTTCTAGGACGGCTTCAGTTCTTGGCTTGCAAGAAGCAGAAAAGAGTTTTGTGGGGAGCGTGTGTGTGTGTTGGTTTTTTTTTTCCCCTCCCACACCCATCCTTGAGGAGGTTAGCTTTCAGATTGCGATCTGTTTCAAGTCTTTTTCTCCCACCCTTTACCTCTTGTTAATTATATCTTTCCATATTTCTGGATTCATTTAAATATATATTTTTTTAAAAACGTTTGGCTTAATTAGCTGGTTTTCCCAGAATTCAGTACATATTCTTTTGTGTGGAAGTTCTTGCCTCGAGGGATTTTTGAGCTTGGAAAAAAAAAAACCACCACAACGCTTCGGAGGAAAAGTGAAGACAAAAAATCTTCAGTAGTTTTCTGCCTAAAGTGTTGTGGAAAATGCTCTGAGCTCAGTTAGCCTCTAGCACGTCGCTGGTATGGGAGCTTTTGACACTCTTGCAGGTCCTTTTTTGACCTTTTTTAGGTCGTTTCACTGCAGAGAGATTTGCATTAGACCATCAAATGGCTGTTGACTTTATGCGATAGGTATGTAGCCGTTTTCACGGCCGTGTGCTAAGGAGCTACCTCCAACCAGGGGTGCAGTTTGAGTTTCCTGGAGCAGTTCCTGCCAGCAGCTTTTCTGCCAGCCTTTGAGTCTGGGGGCAGCCCCGTTGCCCCTTAAAGTGATGCAAACCCTGTGGTTTTTTGTCAAACCGTGTGTGTATTTGGGGTAATAGCAAGGCCGTAATTTCAAACGAGTATGATTTAAATAACTTCTGTACGAGCCGTTTAATTTCTGCTGATGGGATCTACCACACGTAGAGTTGCAACTTTGGACCTGCTTCATGTTCCTCACCATCTCGCTTGCTGCTTGCTTGCTTGTTGCTCAGGTGCTTTGCTCACCAGCGTAAGTGACTGAACAGCCAAGAGATGTCACCTCAAGGCTTAGTCCTGCCCCTGCTGGTTGCTAGCTCAGAAGGGTTGCTGTTGAGTCTAGGCTGACCTTAGCAATCAATGCAGACCTTGCCCATGATCTTCACGTTTTGTGCAGAGAGGTTCCTGCCCCTGGACGCAGCCTGACGTGCCATTTGTACTGCTTACGCTGAGTCCGGTTGAGCCTGACACGTAAATTAAAACCTGTGCCAAGGATGGGACTGGATGTGTGCAGGGATCGGGTCAGGGATCGCTAACCCACACATCAATGAACGTGCCACGTGGAATAAAGATAATGGAAACTTTTTGGATCTTTAACAAGGCGTAAAACCTGTTGTTAGAAGTCAAGGTTGTATCCTCTTGTACAACAAAACATACTAAAGTGTTTTCTTCTTTTTAGTCCAAGTGGTAAGAAGTTCAGAAGCAAGCCTCAGTTGGCAAGATACCTGGGAAACACTGTTGATCTCAGCAGTTTTGACTTCAGAACGGGAAAGATGATGCCCAGTAAATTGCAGAAGAACAAACAGAGACTAAGGAATGATTCTCTCAATCAAAATAAGGTTTGTTAGTAAATACTGTGTTTAAGGATATCCTAAGAATTTCCTTTCCTGTAGTTGATTTAGCAATTTCTTTTCTGCTTAAAGCAGCCTGCTTCTAAGATGTACGTGTATGTTTAATTTTTAGTAGTGGTAGAGATGCAGAATTTTTAGAGGGAATACTCTGCTACTACCAAGAAAATACCAAGGTGATGTTAAGTATGAAACAAAAGGTCTGAGTAACTCAGAAGTTGCCTAGAGGCTATAAAGAGCTATAGTTCTAGTCATCAGCCTGAGTAATGTTCTTCTAAATGGTAGAAGTTAGGACTGTTGACGTCACTTTCTTCTGTGCAAGACTTCAAAATTCCTAATTCCTCTGTTCATCTTCCTGTTCTGAGATGAAATAGTTCACGTTTTGAGTATGTGCCAGGAAGCTTGTTTTCTGAGGCAGCTTATTTATCTGTGCAAATCCAAATGTCCGTTTGGAGCCAAAGAAGGCCAGATATTTTTCTGCTTGATTGGGCCTTTAATTGATCTGATTGGTCTCTTATCGTCTCAGTTCTCTTTGAACTATCATACGTATTCTTTTCAATATTGAAAAGGGTAAGGTAGATTAAAAATGAAAGTCTGAAGCATAGAGAAGTAAAATAATGGATGAAGCACATAAGGACAGGACAAGTAAATTTATCAGACTCTCAGATACTGTATTCCTAAACAACATATCTATGTCTTATACAGCAGTTCTCAAAAGTTCAGAAGGGTTTCTCTAACAACCTGCAACATTTTTCTTTTGAAGAGTTTTATTCTTGGAGATTTCATAACTTACAGTAGTGTATGCAAATACTTAAGGAGTTAGAGCTGTGTCTTCTGCACTGTTGTTTTTGGTCATCTGCTGCTTGTAACTTGTGAACCAAACATTTCATGCTGATTGCTTTTTACTTAAATCATGCTTTCAGATTCTTTCATTTTCTTCCCGCAGACATGAGGCTTTCAAATAATACAACTCTTGGGGCTGCTCCAAGGCAACGTTTTGGGTGGGCAGTCTGCATGAGCAGAAAATAAAATCTGGTGTATAAAATCTAGACGAGACTGTGCTACTTTGGTATTGCTATGGTTTAGATTGCTTGTATGTCATTTGCAATAACTCTTACCTATCGGATTAGAATCTATAATTAATGCTTTTTTTTTTTTTTAGGTAAATAACACTTGTTATTAGAAAGTGAATGAACAGTGTGGCTCATGAGCTTTCAAGAATTTCTGCAGTCTCTGCGATAGTTAAAAATGGGACCTCGGCTTAATCCTGAAGTTTATGCTTTCTTCCTTCCACCAGACGTTGTGAAAAACATTGGTTGTGGTCGTCTTGTAGCCTGCCTTGCAGCTGTGCTGCTAGAGGGACCATAAACGAGAGCCTTGCGTAGGCATGTTTGTGTATAAACTTGCTCATATTTTATGGGTTGTTTGTTTTTGTACAAACAATTCACCACGAATGTTTCTAATCTCTTTGGCTCCCTTTCTGTTACAAGAATGAATATCCAAATATACTTGAGCCTTCTTTCTGCGACGTGTCTAGACGGTTAGATTTATGCATCTGGTGGATGGAAACGCTGTCTTGCCGTACCTCTAACTCTGGAGATTCTCATCGCAGGCAGCCTAGAGCTCAGTGTCAAAACTGACACACGAACCTCTCCTGGTTCAAATTGGAACTGAGGGTAATACATGCTAATAAATGCTTCTCATTTTTGACATTCATGTGCAACAGTGTAAATGACACGCATACTCTGCTAGCAAAGTCGTTATCTCTAATCCTACTAGTATGCATTTGTATTGGTCCTTCTGTATAAAGGCATATTTGATAGGTTGAGCTACCATAGGAGTTTTGCTTCAGCCTCAAATAACCTTCCCACTGTTTTCAGTGTAACCATTTTTACATTTCAGTCGCAGATTAAGTTATTTATTTGGAGCCCTTTTGAAGAGACAATGAAATAAGGAATCCAATAGATACAGAATACAATCATAGAATATCCCGAGTTGGAAGGGACCCATAAGGATCATCGAGTCCAACTCCTGCTGTGTTTATTAAAAAAATGTGCTTATTTTTTTCATTTTGAAGGGGATCCATAATGGAGGCTACTATTTAACATGCTATCTGATTATAGATGACTTCTTAGATTACAGGATATGAAAGGCCAGGCAATATATTACTGAGTTTTTAGAAGGTTTTCGTGATGGGGGCATGTTGAAACTGCTGGAAACAGTTCTTTGAAAAGATAGCGGACTGAAATTCTTTTGGAAACTGTTACCGGAGATGCTCCCAATGAATAAAAATGAGCAGGGGACACCAATATTTCCGCTGTGTGATATATTGCTGTCGTTCCTACAGCAGGAGAAGAGTTTTGTGTTAGTAAGCAGCGATGTAACTCCCACACGTTTGTGTTTCTGGATGCCGAAGATTTGTAGGTGTACTCAAAGAACAATGTGGTAAACTTCAGGTGGTGAAGCTGTGTCTGACCACTTGAAACGTGTAGATGAAGTCTTTAGGTGGGAAGGCTCAGAGTTCTCTGTACTTCAGGAGAGGTGTTGACTACATCAAGGGATGTTTGCTGCTACTTCCTTCTTAAAGACGGATTGGAAGCTCTTCCCATGTCAGGAACGAATCTCGTGTATGGTGGGCTTATGGTTTCTTGTGAAAAAGAGTTTCTCTGAGCATCTGTCATTTCCTGTTAGCTTATGATGGTTTTCCCCCGTAACTCTGAGGGATCTACAGGTGCTGGAGATAGATGAGCTTAGCGAGTTTCTGTCCTAAAGAGTCTTTGTTGTTCAACACTCCCAGTTACTCTTTGGTTAGGAGGAGAACAGCAAGTGACTGTGATGAGAAAGGGAACAAAGTAAGAAAGTACCGAGTATAATTACAGTGCTTGGGAATCGATCTGTTCTTAGTTTAAATTAAGGCCTAATAGCCATTTTCTAGTATGATGCTCTGATTAAAAGGTATATTGGACACCTAGTCCTTAAAATGTATAGTTCATTACTGATCAGGGTTTTGCTTTAATTCTAGGGGCTCGATCATTAATGTAGCTGAATATTTCAAATTCTCACACTGCCTGAAGGAATTTATTTATTTTTAAAGTTAGTTTACTGGGTATGTTTTAAAATTTTCTGTCAGTCATCTTACAGGACAAAAGGAGCCTGTATTTATTTTTTCAGGAACTTGAAACTAAGGCCTCTGCTCCAGAAGTGGTAGCTAAACCAGATTTACCCCCCATGTTGTGGATGGCTCTGTCACATTATTATTTTGTAAATTTTAATAGCTATTTTACCACCACTACTGATGCTACTGCAGAGAATGTCCCGGAGGCATGGACTTCAAAGCTTCACATACGTCTTTGAACTCGATGTCACAAGATCAGGGAAAGCGAAGCTTGTAGGATAAGTAAAGTCTGTCAAGGTTCTGCTTCTAGCTCTGGTTGGGGATTCTGTGCTCATCACAGCTGCTTTAAATATAAAAAAATACATGGAAAAGGTCTAACATTAGGTTTCATTAGACATCAGTTAGAGATTCTGTTAGAGGGTTCACCGTAGGCCCCGTATTTGAAAGGAGGGACATATTATTACTGCTTCTAGCAGTGATATTACAGGACATGGGGACTGGCTTTTAGTTGGGAGTTTATAAACGAGAAACGACAAATACCTGAATTTCTGGGGAAAACTTCCATGGGAATTTGTGATTTTAGCCTGATTATATTTAAACAAGTTAACTGCACTACCTGGAAATGAAGAAAGGCGACCTCTAACATAGCAAGGTCTTTTTAAAAGAGCGGTAGGAATAGAGACAGAAAGGCTTCCACTGAAAATAATGTATTTCTAGAACTCTTTCACTCTTTTCTAGAATTCACCTCTATGTGCTAGCATGCTTCTGCTGCTCTGGAAGATTGTTCTGGCTTTCCTGAGAGGATAAGTGAATCGGTATTAAGCATAGATTCCCAAAATGCTACGGAGATAGCTTAAAAATGAGTGTGTGAATTGAGTCATAACGTTGAATAGTTAGGAACATACGTGGTACTCTTGATAAATCACCTCCTTTGCCATCTGGATAAAAAATTCAGGCCTGTTTTTTCAACTTTTTGACTCATCTGCTGGGTGTGGGTATAGCCAAGTGGGGGACACAGAGCTAGGGGATTCTTCTTGGTAGAAACCATTTTCACGTGGTCCTTGGATGGAGTCCACTCTCAGTGTTCGCTGTGCAATTTTTATCCAATGATCTCAAAGCCAATTATAAAACTTTCTGCTGCCACAGAATGTTTCTTTTTGTCTTCATCAGTCTTGGGGGTTACGGGAGACTTCCCTTCCCCACCCCCAAATGATTCACCTGGTGTTCTTAGTACCAGTGCCCGCATGCCTTTCTGTAGCATCTCCAGGGGTCTGAGGGATCTGTACGTGACGAGCTGTTACTGGTGAGCTGTTCTGTCCGACGCCTGGGAACCACCAGCCAACAAACCTGATAAAAACTAGCTTTGCCAAAAGGCTTTGCTACAGTTCATATAGTTTCAGTTTCTTTCTAGCAGAAATGACTGCACTGATTTAAAAATTGTATTACATGTATAATTGTATTGCTGTGACCAGAGTTAAGTAGGAAGTTGCTGTCCTTTAAGCCATGGGACTCTATAAACTATTCACTACAAGCCTATTTTCCTGAAGCTGTCTGTTTTCAGAATGTAAGTCACTTGCACAAATGACATTTATCACTTACTGAAAGAAAAGGTGGACTATGAAGCACTATGCTTCTTCCAGAGAAGGTGAGAATGCGGGGAACATGTTAAGTGGCACATTTTTCTTTAAAGTGGGTGGCTGCAAAGGTTAGTTAAGTACAGTGTTTAAGGGAAATCTTTACTCCAGAAAGAGCTTTCTTTTGCTCATCAGTAGAGGAGGGTGAATCCAACATTAATTTGTAGGAATTTTATGTATAACTTCTGTTAATTCACTTTTTTATTTTTTTAAACAGGGAAAACCAGACTTGAATACAACTTTGCCCATCAGACAAACTGCATCGATTTTCAAGCAACCGGTCACCAAAGTCACCAACCATCCTAGTAACAAAGTGAGATCCGATCCGCAGCGAGTGACGGAGCAGCCACGGCAGGTAAGAATTTTAATCTCTTTCCGTTGTTACTGTGCAAAATCTGAGAAGCTGAAAATCAAAATATTTTCAGCTGTGCTTCAATTACAGACGAGCTATCCTATATTGCTGGTTACTCATGGAAATATGCTGTAATAAATAAATTAAAATCCAGAAGTAAGTCAGTTCATATGAAGATTGTTTTTTTCTTAATCCAAAACTTCATTTGGATTTGACAAAATTCCTCTTGAATTTCAGGTACATGCTATATTGTTGCAATTGGACCTCAAATACCAAGCATTTTTCATGTGCAGCTTCTTAACAGAAGTTTCTATAAAATATAGTTGTCATCAAGAACTGTAATCCCTTTTCTGTAGAAGAACTTTGTGCAAAATCAATTCAAAATTATTTGAAATCCCTCCTTTTCAGTATAATGCTACTACCAATGCAAAACACGGTAACTTAAACTCATCTTACACGAGTTTTCCTTTAGCTGCTTTTCTTTGTATCAGTGACAGACCACCTCTTCACACAACGCTTTTTCAGTTTTTTATGGGGAGAAGAGAGCAGAGAAGAAGAGGAAACCTAGTTGAAGGAATGATCGACTACATAACATAGTGTATATTGGATTTAGGTATTAAATCTGTGTGTTTTTGGAGTCATAGCATTGCTACTGTCAAACTGAAGCATCTTATTCTGGCTTAGGAGTACAGGGATGAGAAGAAAATGCAGAGGCATGTTCACGTTTTTGTACGTTGGTATGTCACTAACTTTTAACAACATTTCCTTTGAAACTCAGGCTGTCTCTAATATTGAACTTTCAAACATCTTGAATGCTGTTCTCGTTAGAAATAACATAAGGAATTTAGACTCTGCATCCTCTAAATTCAGGTGAGAAAGAGGAGGAAGAAATATCGAGCCGTATGGGATCATCTTGTTGAGATGTCTTTTAGCAAGATTTGAAGGCCTCAGCTAACCTCACTGTTGGTCCCGTGAAGTTCAACAGGGGCCATGTAAGTGTATCATGTTCAGATCTTAAAGATGCATAATTGCATGTGTCTGTTGATTCTCTTCACGTTCTTTGGGTTTTCCTTTTAAGTTACTACACTTGGTGTGTTAGGAATTGCCTTTTAGTCATGTCTGCTGAACCGGTAACAATCACTAAAGCATACAAAAGTTACAGCACCTTTGTGGCAAGAGAAGTGGATGTTTGGCGATTCATATCTTGATGGATTTCAAATCCTCTCGTGCTTGCCTGTTTCCTCCCAGTTTTCTTTCTTCCGGAATCTTTGCTTCAAATACGCAGGGAACTGAAATCATCTGGAATGCATCCCTTGTCTTTTGAGAATGACTATCCAGTCAAGATTTGCAGAACAGTTGGTTTTCAAACCCACCTGGTATCTATATGCACATCTTTGTTTGAAAGCATCAAGAAGTTCACTCAGATGTTTTACTTACTCTCTGGATTGTAAATACTAGTAGATACGGTCTTTGCTTGGCTTTCAAAAAGCAAGGGTTCTTTTTTTGATGTGATCAGTTGAGATAAAATAGAAAAGCCGGGGTGAGGAGAGAAGTTGCTGGAAAACTTTATTCTTAGTAAAACCTGCTCCTTGGAGCATTTGAGATACAGTTGTCAGACAAATGCAGCCTCGCAGGTTATTTGAATTCTCTTCCAGATTAAAACTCTATTTTCCTCGTATAAATGATCCCTACGTGTATCACCGCTTCCTCCTCTTGCACTCAGGTGTGTAAACCTATACATAGACTGTAAATCAGTGGTGGATACTTGAATGCTGAAGCACCGACTATTGCCTACTTGTATGTAAGGTTTATTCAGTTACCATTTCCAGGGCCATTCCTCCCTGTTTCTTCCATTCTTGGCCCAAATCCCTTAAGGGGTTCTTGCTTCTGTATTTCTAGATACACATCTCCGAAAGCCCCACTTTGCTTATATCTGCTGGATCTCCCTTTTCAAAAGACAGCCTAACCAGAGTTCCATGAAGATTCTCTTTGGCCTTCCTCCTTATGTAGAGATGAAAATAAACGAGCATTGTAGTTCTTTTGGCACTCAGGAGTCTTCTCGTGACCTGGGAGCGAAAAGACACGGTTATTAGTGTTGGCAGGGAAGACATTTGGCAGCAGCTCTTCTTTAAGCAGCAAGCCCTGTGGTAGTTCCTGGAAAGATAACAGTTTGCCTGGGATCTGGGTGTAGGTAAAGCTGTCAATTAGAGCAACAGATCTGTGGCAACTCCTGGTTCCATATATTCAGCGTGATGTTTGGTTGCACACAGTGTCACAAGGTTGTCTGAGACTTGTTCAAGCAACTGCTCTGCAAGACACCATCTTAAAGGCGTGGAGAACTTCAAGAAAGGGTGGCAATACCCTGGAGAATCCTGGAAATACAAAGTGTCAGAACTCGAGTTGTGTGTCGTGCATTTCGTAAAGGGTCTTCTGATATACGCACGAGACTTCTCTGAGTCTTCTTCCTCTAAGTGGCCTTTGTTCCAACACCAATACCAGGCAATCCATGGAGATTTCTCAGATAGTTTTTTTGTATCTAATCAAATGATCAGAAAATCTTTTAAGTTCATAAATAGCAAATCTGGGAGCATTAATTGCAATTTCCTTCAGAGTGCTTTCACATCTCTTTCTGAAGCCTCATCCTGCTCAACCATATCTTAGTTTTCCATAAGCTTACTTAGGTTTCCTTACTATTTCTGTGTTTTTTTTTTTTTTTATTTTCTTTGCAGAGTCCACAATTAAGCTAGTATAAGGAAAAGAACCCTGTAAGATTTTCTAGTGGGACCTGCAAAGGGGAAAAAAAACCCACTAAAAAATAATAATTAAACTGTTTTAGCCTCTTAAACGTTGTCAGCCTTGCAGCTTCAAAGTAGGCTTCAAAAAGATATATATTCTTGATAAATTTCAGGCTAATGGTTTGGATTTCAAAAAGTCAGATTGCCATTGCTGAAACCGGGCACGGAGTTAATGATGAATCAAAAAATCACGCAGCTGTATCTGTCATGTTCATTTAGGTGGTGGTGAGCGCTGTCTTAAAACCACCTTTTCTTCCTCCCTCCTCTATGGCAAAAAGAACACAAGATGTAGCAATACTTGAGGACACATTAGTCATCCACTTCTGTATCTGGATTTGAGTATTCCTCAACAGGGAGCGGAGCAAGTCCTGTGGCTATTTGACCCTATTACAGGTAGCAAACCTTTTATGTAATCACTTAAACTTGAGTTACTTGCCTGTCAAGTGTTCTCTGCGTAATCGGATCAAATGGAGTGGTGCTGCAAATCAGATTTCTGTTCAGAATCAGGCTTCTTGTCGCAGACCGTAGGTCTGTGTCCTGTGTAGAGCACTTAACATCTTGTGTTTTAGAGCTGCTTGGTTCACATTGTTGCACGCTTACTGGCCTTTTTCGGAGTAAACACCAAGTCCGTTCTCCAAACGTGTAACGTGCCTGAGGTATTGAGTTGAATCAGCTCAGACTCCTGAGGACTTGATTAATCACTTGTTAGTTCTGCTGTACCCTGTTGATTGTGCTGATAGAGATGACTTGAAACCTCACTAGTAAAATAAACTAACTGAAGTGGCGATTATACAACAGAATTTGCAAAAGGTTACTCTGTCTTCCTGATACATTTGGCTAAAGAAAAAAATCCATGAAGACTCACCAAATGTTTAAAACACATCCATCCTCCCCTTTGAAGCTTGTCTCAAGAACAAGTAATCAGTTAATGTTATGTGATCTGATCGTCTGGTTCCATGGCAGATAGCCACCTTTAAAACCCCCCCGAGGATAAACCTGACAGCATTCACTTCTTAAAACCACCTGAGGACAAACCTGTTAGATTTGCTTATAAAATAATCTGTCTTTAGGCCAGAAGTTCTCTTCACAATGGATTTGAAAGTCTATTTTATACTTAGTATATCCTTATAGATACTCGCAGTGGATTGTATTGTAATGAATTACTGAATAAGATGATAGATCACAAGCTAAATCCGACCGTAGTCATTTTTTTGCATAAGCTATATTCAGTCTCAAAAGCCTAATTTACTCGAAAAATTGCAGGATGTCAAATAGATGTAATCTTATTTCCTGCGGATGAACTTTAAAAGATTAGAATCCAAAATTAAATTGGCTTGGAAAACTTCAGCTTGTTGGTTGGTATCTGTTAGAATTACCATAAAGAGGGATGGAAGGAACCTGATGGGATTGTTTGAGCTGGGAGGATGCCAAGGAATTGGGACCGTGCTGTTAAGCTTTGTGTGCATCACGGTTGTGAAGTAGATGGTAGGTAGCCTTTTCCGAGTACTGGCACAAGGGTGGATATTTGTAGCTGTCTGAAGGGAAGAAACCAAGTCAATAAACTGAAGCTATGAAATAAATAAAAGCTCTGAACTCATCAGAATCAGTCTTGCCTTCTTTGTGTTCGGTCACTACCTCCTCTGTTGACATCTCTATTTTTCACACCACAAATAGTAAATTGCAGGTGATATTTGAGGTTCTTGGTTGAGTTGTGTATCAATCAGCCACCCTCCAAGAATGCTTGGATGTTAAGAACAGAAGTGCTTTTCTTTTAAAACTAGCAGAATTGGAACGGGTCCTCTCCAGCAAGGTTTTCCTGCGGGCTTCCATTGCTTGAGCAGCTGCAAAGTAGACTTTTATACATTTCAGTAAAAGGAGCTGTTTTTATTTGGTGGCTCTTGTAATAGGGAGGCAAATCTATCATTTCTTTGTTTTCTGAATGAGAAATAATAGTTACTTAGGAGACGATGTTTTTCCAAAGCTTACAGGTTAGCTGATAGCTGACCATTAGTCACAAATAGCTTTCCTTGGAAAATAAACAATTGTGGAGGAAGCAATATTTTACAGTTCTCCAAACAAAAGGACTTGAGCAGCACATCTGCAGCGCAGGGCTGCCATTATCGGGTTTCAGAAAAACAAGGAAGTGAAAACGCTGCTCCGCCCTGGGGACCTTGGCATGGCGTTCCCATGCTGCCTCTTCTATCAGAAGAAAACAGGGTTGCCCTCGAGATAGTAAGTTTGGGTGCTAAGGGATACGTTTCTGGCTCTGCAGGATGTTAGTGCGTCAGAGGTCACTTTTGGCATCGCGCACGCTGACTAATTTCCCAGGAAATGGATCGCTTGGCTGCTGGCTCTGTCTGAACCCAGAACGCTCAAACATTGGTAAATGAAGGGCCTGGGGTTTAGGCTCTCTTCGGCGTGTGTTTCTTAACCACCAGACTTCAGGCGAAACTGAAATGGGGCCGTTTTTCATCCTCCAACAGGATGAATACCCCGAACTGACTGATGGATGCTCGGAATGGTTGTGCATTCTGCATTAGTAATGAAATACTGCCTCGTTAGAATGATGAATCTTTAAATCCGGTTCTTTTCTCGTTCCTTCCTTATCCTGCTCCCATCAGGATTTTCATTACTGCCTAACAGGGTCATGTTTGCTAATGCCTCTCTCCTGGAGGCATGGATCTCGCTTTTCTGGCTGCGCTGGTGCAGCCTCAGCAGGCGGCTGAGGACCGGAGCGGATCCTCCTCGCGGTGCTCCCCGGGGTGCTCGAGCTGAGAAAACCCCAAAGCCAGACAGCACGCTTCATCCTAAAGGCAGCCTCGAACTGTGAGACGATGTCGGGGTGTTACAGAGAAGGTGGCCTCTGCTTTTGGGGCACAACGTTTGTGAACTTGAGGTTTTTCTCTCTGGGGGCTCCCCGTCTCCGTACCGCTGAGAGAGTCGCAGGTTAAATAATGTGAACTATTTTTAGGGCTGTAACTTAAGAGGCAGATACTCCCTGCATCGAGCCTCGCAGGATCTCTTTCAGTCACGTGAACGTGCACTTCTGTAGCTGGACAACATTGCGTCTTCATCTTGTAAGTGAAGTAACAAAAGCTTTCTGAATTCCTAGAGCCTTCAAGACGGGAAGCTAACCCAGTGATGAAATACTCAGTCGACAGGTTTTTACTTAGACTTCATTTTTATGAATGCTAACAGTCATTTGTAGAGTTTAGCTAGTGAGCTGCTAACTTCACTTCTGTAAGCAAGGACTTCTTTAGTGTTCAAGGCAGCTTTAAGGCACTGCCACTTCATCCACAAAGCAGTAAGGACTGCTGGAGACCTCTAGAGTGCTTTCGTGGGGTGAGGGCTTAGAGGTAAACAGTAGGAGTGAATGACTGGAGGAATTAAACACTTACAAATTTAAAATAAAAGGGCTGTCTTGATGTTGTGATGTAACTAAAAACTGGGTTGGAATGGTGAGAAAATGATACAAGAGAAGAGTGAGGAGGCAGTTCACAGGAAGCATTTTAAGTGCCTCTAGGAAAATGACATGAGTGGCAAATGGTATTTTCAAAAAGCTGTCACGTCAGAGATGTCAAGAACGTGTGAAATGTTGTAGTCAAGAGTTTGCAAAACAGAACGTGACACCTGAAAGCCCTGTCTTAAACTGAGGCTCCTGGCTCTTGACTGCAACAAGGAATTTCCTAGGAATTAGGATAACTGCTTGTCTAATTCAGTCTCAGGTGTTGAAGGCATGAAAAAAGCGGATTCATAGCTCGCAGGAAAATCAAAACTATTTTGGAATGCCCTTTCCACAGGAAACGGCATAGCTCTACTCTGCGTGGTTGGACTTGATGCTCTCGAAGGTGTTTTCCAGCCTAAATCATTCTGTGATCTCCTTTTCCTTGTTACTCATTCAGCCTGGCTTCCTGTGGAGTGGAAACCAGCTTTTAAAGTAGCTTCCATCAGTGTCTTGCTGGATAGAAAAAGTCCATTTTAAATAACAGGCACGGCCATGCTGCAGCCCAGAACTTCAGCATGTGTCTTCAGACAGGTAAGGTAGGAGTGAAGAAGGAAATCTGTATCATTTAAAAGACCAGCCTCCCTTAGAGGTTAACTTTTCCGTAGCTTTGTAAGCTGCGAGGTGGTGTCTGTCTTGTACGTTGTTCTGATGCTCCTTCGATTTACGAGCACAGTTTATTTCCGTGAGCTGATTTATTTCATATTCTAATGGGGATCTCCGTTTCCTTTCGCAGCTTTTCTGGGAGAAGAGGCTACAAGGCCTCAGTGCGTCGGATGTCAGTGAACAAATCATCAAATCCATGGAGCTCCCTAAGGGTCTTCAAGGTACTGTGCTCGCTCAACTGCTGTTGCTTCAGATTCACAGAGTACTGTGTGCTTTAAAGGGACAGACTTCTTGATGCTCTTAGCGAGCGTTTCGGGTTCCCATCAGATTTAGTAAACTTCACATTCTAAATGTGCTTGCTAACAAAATACCTCACTCTCCAAAACTCTCTTTATTTTTAGCAGTTAATGTAAACCACGCTGCAGAACTGCGCTCTCGCTGGTGGAAGTTGATCTAAAATATGATCGCTGTTCAGAATTAAAAACTTTGTTCCACAGCCTAAGAGACCTTCACAGGAATTGTGAGGGCTGTAAAGATCTTCACTGTGTATTTTTTCAGAATTAATTTAACACCTAGCAGGATTAAAGCAAAGACTGCGCTGGTGTGGATTAACATCATGACGCTGCAGATAAACCGTTTCAGTACGTGACTGATAGGTTCATGATGTGATCGGCTGTATGAAGAAATTCGTGATGTTGTAATTGCAAGTAGAAAATCGAGACAGTTTTAGCAGCGAGCTGCTTTACGAAATGCTAACTTATATTGAAATAAGTGTGTTATTGCAAAGCTGTTTTTTTAAGGACTTGTATCTAACTTTTTAAATTATACAGTCACGTGTCCAGCGGCAGTAATATCGGTGTACACAACCCTACAAAGTGAGAGGAGCTCTGCCTCTGAAAGTTGCAGGTGAAATGTGAATGGTAACTCCTTGATATATCCTTGTTTCAGGAGTCGGCCCAGGTAACAACGACGACACCTTGTTATCGGCTGTTGCCAGCGCTTTGCACACCAGTTCGGCACCTATCACGGGACAGCTCTCCGCAGCCGTGGAGAAGAACCCAGCCGTCTGGCTCAATACATCTCAACCCCTCTGCAAAGCTTTCATAGTCACAGATGATGACATTAGGTGAGTTTTTATAAAGTCTTCAACCGAAGGAAAAGCGAGCTTGATTAAACTAGATCCCTTTCCCGGGGACGAGGGAAGACAAGCATGAACATGTTTCTTGTACATACTGATTAGCTCATTAACTGGAAAAAATGAAATCTTTATTTTTTTTTCTTTTCATGGTGAAAATATTAATATAAAATATTCAGTAAGAAGTGAGTCACAAGCCACATTTTCTTTCCCAAGTGCATGCCCTAACCATTAGGCTATAGTCATGATCGATACTGGCTTTCTCCCTTTCCATTTCTGGTTCGGTCAAGTTAATTTTTTGATCTCAGTTAAAAATAAGTGCTTCAAAAAGGGAAGAAGAGAATATTATAACACAGAGCCTTGTGGCTAATGCACCCTCTTGAAGTGGGAGGGTAAGGGTGTAAAATGAGCATGCTGTGGTTCCCAGTGGTGTTTACGTGTCAGGCTTGGTCTCCTTAGGCAGGCTTTTGGAACTCCCTGTAAACTGTCTTTTCCCGTACCGAGTCTGAGATCATTTATCTTGAGATTGCTGGGTCGCATCTTGTCTGTAGCTTTTTTTTTTCCCTGACCAGGTGTATCATTACGCTCTTCTTTGCAACCGCGCTATTGAGTTATCTCCGTTTCTGTAAGAGGCTTGCAGTGACATCCTTGCGTCTCCGATAGATAAAAGCTTTAACTAGTTTTTTTCTTTTGGGGTGGGCGGGGGAATTGCATCTCCTGAAAGGAACAGAGAGTTGCTTTTCTAGTTTCTGAAAATCCTACCTTTTAGTCTTCAAGAGCCCTTTCTCTTGCTCAGTCTAGGTTTTTCGCTGAATGAGCGGTGTTGCCCGTTAGGTTTTGTTCCTGAGATTTCTCAGATGTCTTGACAAATGGCCCTTTGAAATTGCATGTTAATGGGACTTCTGCTTTTTCTTGTAAGCAGCCATAACCTGCTAAATTCACCAGAGCATAGCAATAAATGAAGAATGTCTGGCAGCGTCACGCTCTGCACGGTAGTGGGTAAGAAAAATTACCTGTTAATCTGTCCAAAAGCCAAGTGGCATTTAACATCAGACGGGAATGGAGAGTAATTCAAATTTAGGGCTCTCCAAGTTGGCTTAGCTTGCAGCTAAGTATGTCGTCATCTTCAGCTATGTGAACCTTGATCCAGGCTAGTCAGCTGGAGCTTGGTACCTCAATATTCCTCAGTGCCCTGCACAAATCTTACTCTGTGTGGCAGACCAAAGCCATGAGAACTATGAAGTGCCAAAGGAAGAAAACGAGAGGATGCTGTTAGTCCGAGCTCTCCTCGGGAATAAGAAATGTGTAAGTTAAAACGATCACGCCCTTCTGTGTTGCAGAGAGGTCAAAACCTAAATAACCCGTTTAAGCAATGACATAAACGTTCTGACCCCATTTCTAACCCTGAGTTTAATATGGAGCGGTGTCAGGAAACTAGGCAGCTTGAGAATTTGTCGTTGCTGTTTAGATTTGCTGTGTCAGCGGTGGTTAATTTCTGCTGAGAGGGGAGGAGAAAAGATCTTTAGGAAATGATGTATTGGAGAGCTGTGTGTGTGGGGAGTCAGAAGATGGCCCTAAACCTGAATTTAATAGAATATGGCAAGTACTCTTAAAATACGAGTGAGTAATTCTCCTTTCAGCAGTGCGTCTCAGATCCGGTTAGTGGGAGATTTCTGGAAAGCTGCTGCTGAAAAGCTCCGGAGCATGTTTCACACAGAAATAGGGTAGATGTTACTCTAAGCACTTACGTGGTGATGGTTCTCAGACTGTCTCCAAAAAACACTGCACTTCAGTGTGCTGGAGGATCAGGTGAGTTCTTTCTCCTGATATATAGGGAGGAGGAACTGGTGTTCAGTCAGGTTCTGCGCGTTTTTCCCATCGAATCTGACCCCAGTCCAAAATGTAAAGATAGGTTTGCGTTCCGCAGCTAAATGCTATTTACTAGAGCTATTTTCAATTTTTTCTGTTTTGGTGACAGAGCGCGTATTTCAGTGCCAGCACATCCGGAACTCAATCAAATGGAGCCTCGATAGATTTAACAACACAGCAAAACAGGAGGAGAAATCATCAGGGAGGCTGGCACAATCCCACGGTTTGATTGCAGCCAGTAATGTTGAATCACGTGTGCCTTTAAAGCATGCGTACATCACTTCGTGGTGGGTGCCGAGGAGAATGCAAGTAGCGTGGACAAAGAAAATCATTCTGAGCACTAAGGAAAACGTCTGAATGCGACATTATCCGCGAGTCCTGTTGCATAAAGCAGTTTTCCAATGAAAATACAGTCGGAATTTGAATGAGGGATTTGAATTTCCGTGTTAGGAGGAGCGTATCTTTAACGCTCAGTTGCTTTTGAAGACAATAGCACCAATACTGTAGGATGAGGATTGTGTCTTGGCAGGAGGAAGGCTGCAAAGATCATGTGGCCGGGGAGCTGCTTAGTGGAGATAGTCCGTAGCGTTTTACTTGAAGATGAGCACTTCTTCTTAGCAGCACGCTTTTTTTTTTGCTGTTGGTTCTTAAATATTTGCTCTTGGTAGCTCCTGTGCTTTAAAAGTAATAGTGCTTGTATAAACAGAGCTGGGTTTTTAATACTTAAATCTATTTGCTGGAAGAGCAGCCTGCTCAGGGCTGGAAGTGCTGCGAGTTGTTTTATGGTTATTGCTGCCGGGGAGATCAAGTAGCTGGCTGACAATCTGGAAATGGGAACTTGGCTTCACCTGACTTTGGGAGGTGAGGAAGGCCTGGAAGGGGGGAGAAGAATCTCTGGAGGAGGCCACGTGCCCTGATAATAGGGAACCTGGGCCCTTCATAACAGGAGCTGGTCCAATATGCAGGAAATTGGCTGTCACTTCTGTGTCTTGTGGGAGTTCAGTACCACTGACATCAGGTTTGAGATAAGAAGGAAACTTTGTTTTGATTGTATTTCATCTTATTTGTGGTCTTGGGATCGCTTCCATTCAATTAACAAATACTAAAGTTGCTATTCTGTTTTATTTCTCCTTTGTCACGCAGGTTATAAGGCATCTTGGGTTCAGTTCTCTGCCCGGGGGTTTGAAAGATCACTGTCTAGGCACTGCAACTTAACAGCTCTGAGAGCGAGCGAGCTGTCTGGGGAGGATAGAAAACAAGGATAGGAAACCGCTGGAAGACAGAAAACAATCTCTCCACCGAGCTGCTAGCTTGTTCTTGACTTCCTTTTGCTATCTCTGTGAGCAGACAGCCTCCTCTGAAGTACTCAGGGAGTGCCGGCAGTAGTTGCAGCTGTAGAACTGAACAGCTTCAGAGGCTGGTGCTCCTGAGAGGCTTCTGGCTTGTGTAGCACGCTAGATATCACTCCTGCTCCTCTAAGATTTGATGTTCTTCCTATCTGTCCTGCCATCCTAATAGCTGCAGGGTGTTTGCAGCACTCTAACAAATGTTTTTCTGTGCTGACTGTGTCTGTTTCTGATGAGTTCTGGTCATTTTTAAGCATATATTTTTTTTTAGAAAACATAGCTTGATAGAAAGGTGTATTTTCGAGTTTAAAAAAAAAAAAGTTCTTTTGCAAAAGTTGTGTTCTCTT
Organism: Heteronetta atricapilla; assembly: GCA_011075105.1. Taxonomy (NCBI): domain Eukaryota; kingdom Metazoa; phylum Chordata; class Aves; order Anseriformes; family Anatidae; genus Heteronetta; species Heteronetta atricapilla. The sequence goes on from CM021763.1 coordinate 1,323,618, forward strand.
GGGAAAACTTCAAAAGAGGACTCCTTGTTTTCAGGTAACGCAGGAAAGCTAAATTTTACCTTCCAAACTAAACATTGACTCAAAATACCTTAAATTTGTATAGACATCTGAGGTGAGACGTTTGAAATAACAGGGAAACAACCATTTGTTGCTGCTGCCCCAAATGCACCAGCGGCTAGTAGATAACACTTGAACGTGAAGGTAATATGTTAAAGAACTAGTCAATATGGGTTAAAAAACCAGTCCTGAGTCATTGTTTATCCACGTAGCACGCTCCCAGGCTGATGTTACACTTGAAGGACTGACATTTCTGCCCCTTCTCCCCTTCTCTCCTTTCAGAAAACAAGAAGAGCGGGTGCAACAAGTGCGTAAAAAACTGGAGGAAGCACTAATGGCAGACATTTTGTCACGGGCGGCTGACACGACAAAAGATATAGAGGTAGAAATGGATAATGGAGATGAAGCGTAAAAAGAAATCAGGTGAGTCAGGTCAGATCTACCTGTCTCATCCGCCAGCGATCACTCAGCAGTCATGAGGTAGACGGCAGCGTGTCACGCAGAAGCAGCCCGACATTCTCCCAGCACGTTTGTTAGCTGACGTGCACCACATCAGCAGGGGCGGTTTTGCATATTTAGAGATGAATGTCCTCACGTTAGTGCTACACAGATCACCGGGGGAGGAAGGAAGTGTTTTTCATCTTTTAGGGTAAAAGCCCAGTCTCTGGAAACCATTGCAGGTGAATTTACTAATGCTTAGTAGACGTTTAAAAAAAACTGGGGTAAAGCAATCAAAGTAATTGGCTTTCTTCTGTTCTTCAGAATTTAATTTAATTAAATTACGTAACAGGTTCCCAGAACTTTTCTATTTATTTTTAAATGGATACTACTTAGAATTAATGAATACATGAATTAATATTCTAGAGCACATTTTTATTACTTATGGAGTAAGTGCAACATAAATTTACTCTGTTGTGTACGAGAGCTATTTGCCAGTGTTGTTTAGTCCAGTTAACAGACCAGGAACCTTCTTTCTAATTACTTTAAGTTCTAGATATTTACTATCAAACTCTTAATCCCTGAATATTTCTCCTCTAAAAGTCTAATTATGGATAACATTAAAGGAAGTCAGGCAAGAACACCGATTTAAGGTGTGAAATTTCGAACCTTTGCCATTTTAGACTCAAATTGTCAATTTGAACTCCTTAATTTAGCGTGAAATAATTACTCTGTAATGGAGTCATACAAGGGGCTATTTTTGCACCGATGCTGTGGTTCTCTGTAGAAATCAGTTGGATCAACAGACCTTGATTTTCATCAAGTTTGTGAGCTCCTTACCTATTTACATGTTCTTAGCCAGTGTGTTGGCTGTATTCTATAAAACCCCTGCTTTCTGCCCTAATGGCTTTCGTTATAGATCTGAACAAGATTTTTGAGTAAGTGGATTAATTAATGGAAAGATGAGTCTTTTCCCTAATAATTTTTTCCCTAATAATTCCCGGACTAATTTTCCAGTCTGATCTGTTGATATTAAGAAGCTTTTTATGTGCTAATTATTCCATATTGAACAATGAGAATCCAGAAAGTGATTTAAGGCTGTAACGAAACACCCCAGCAGGCTGGGTAACACGCAGGGAGGGCGTGTGGTGAAAGAGGCTGAATGTTAAAACCATGTCATGTTGTGGTTGTGCTTAATAAAAAATAAATAACTAGGCGCTTGCAGGAGTCTTAACAACTAAGCAGCTACTTACGTGGTGTTAATTTTTTTTATTACTCACTAGGAACAGTTTATAATGTGCTCTTAATGTGGAACTAAAGCACAGCTGGGACTGTTCAAAGTCACTCTGATGCAACCAGCAGCCTTTGCTTTTCCAAAAGAGATGATTTCTTTCTCTCTTGCAGGTACTTTTAACTGACTTGTCCCAGGAGGAAATTCCCAAAAGCCAGAGGCACTTTTTCCTTCGGTCTTTCGTTATAAGAAGAAACGGACCCATGCACATTTATATAGCTTTCTAATAGCATTAAAACCAATGCCTTTTTTAGACTCCTATTTTTGATGTATATATCTTATTTGAAAAGCAACTTTATTTTGTGTCCTATGACTTAAAAGTCCTTTTTTAAGTATCAAACATTTCCCTTAATCTAAAGCTGAGCTTTTGATGCCAGGTTGCAAACCTACTGGAATTATATTGCCTGTATTAAATATTTGTTGGTTTTTTTTTTTTTTCCTGTGGTCTTTAGTAAGGATGGATCAGGAGAACAGAATGATTTCCCAATTAAAGATTATTGTGACTCTGTATATAAACAGATTTTTATACCTATGGGTGAAAACACCTGTACATTCTTCCGTCATCACTGTAAAGATAAATAAAAGATTATATTCCAATCAGTTGAAAACTTGCCGTGTTGTGGATGGAGTAAGCGAAGACAGACCCTGCTCACATTTGGTTCACTTGGCCAGGTGCTGGGTAGGCTGGGAAGGCGTATGTCAGAAAGTTCTGTCTTTGCCCAGAGCACTGCCTCGGGAAAGCTGTCTGATCTTGGGAGCGGTTGTGGATTTTTCAGTTGAGCTGAAGTACAATTGCATTTCCCCTGAGAAAGAGGACTGCTAAAAATAAGTAGCCAGCACGACTTTACAGAGTTCTGCTCTGAGGTCGAAGTGAAACTGCAAAGAAAGTGTCTTCAGTGCAGAATGCAGCAGGTGCTGAAACTGTTTTGTTTCTGTCTGCTGAGACAAAGCAGTCAGGACACCGTGATGGCCCGCTGTGCTGCGGAGGCTTCTGTGAAGTGACTTGGGCCTGCACAGTTCCTGCAGACTCAGGAACAGAGTGGGTCTGCTTAAATTTCCCTGGGGGTTTGATGACTGAATTGCTTGGCAGGTCACGTAGCTCCAAGGTTAAAGGCTGCTTCTCCAGGGCTGGTTACACATCATCCTGCTCCACAGCCCACGGTGGGTGAGGTTTTCCATCATCTCCAGCATCCCTCTTCTGCCTGCACAAGCACAGGTTGCAGGAGGGAAATCAGAGAGCCAGCCCATCTGCAGGTGCTCCTGTCCTAGGGGGCTGGGAATCAACACAAACCATCACTTTTATGAAAAACCATCATTTTTGTGAATGAGCTTCCTTCAGTTTTATAATTGGGCAGAATAAAATAAGTTAATGGGGCTGGCTTTCTCCAGTCTGGCAGGAGACCAGGGAACAATCAAACTCCTCAAGAGAAGAACGGAGCCTGTTATGAGCAAGCTTCGGTGAAATTGAAAAGAAATCACGTTCCCAGCAAATGGTTGTTATTTGCTGAATTTCACAAAGATTGCTTTTCTGGGGGAAATGTGTCTTTGCTGCAATGCCTAGTAACATTTCAGAACACAAGGTAAGGGCTTGATGGATCCATCTCAGAAGGCAGAACTGTGGTGAAGGCTAGTAAATACATGTTGCCACAGATAATTAGTAGAATTGAAAAAAAATAGCTTGTACTCTTCTAGTTCCAGAGTTGTTTTGTGTAATTACTGATCAAAAGCTCCTGGATAAGGATGTGAGTGGCTTCCCCCGTGTAGCTGTACAATGCAGCCTCATTTAAGGGATGAAAATACCAGGACATAACACTTAGGTGACCGTATGCTGAAGTCTAATAAAACCGGCATGAAGTGGCTTTAGAGGCTCTTCCAAGTTAAAATGTTTCATGTCAGAGTGGCATCAATGTTTCATGTAAGGTGGCATTTCAGTACTAAGAAGATGGATATAAATTCATTAAAGGATCTTTGAGGAATGACTTTCTGATTTTAATAGTACCTATCTGGAAGTCAGTCAGAGCACTGAGAGGGAAGGACAGTGCTGGCCTAGAGCTCACACACCCTCACGAAGAAGATGTGGTTCTGGCTCTGAAGCCTGGGGAGACCCATGCAAAGCTTCCCTGCTTCCACAGGAGGCCCTTCAAGCTGAAATGAGTCTGCCTCTTCCCTCAGGGCACCCATCTGCTGCTCTCCCATGTGGTGCCTTTCCCTAGCTCGAGTGAGTTTGAGATTATCATTGACAGCCCTCGTCATTCTCTGTGCCCTTAAACAAGTGGATTATTAATCATTTTGGCTGATGGTTTAGTACTCTTACTTTAGCTTTATTCTGTCACAGATAGATTTGACAAGTGATATAAGCTGCTGGTATGTAAAACTGAGAGCACTTCATATAAAAGCAGGTGTCAAAACAAGAAAGCAGGAATGATTCAGCTGCTGTTTAAAGGACTCATTCTTATTTGGAGAACTCAAAGTTCACAGCACTCAGGGCTCTGAAACCCAGTCCGTTGTGGACACCTGTGCACATGAACAGGTCTGACAGCCTCTTTCAAAACCAGACAATTTCAAGCCCCTCTTTTTCTCTACTTTCTCCTTGCAGCCACAGCTTCTTTAGAACAAGAGCACCCAAAAGAAGGCTTAAATGCCACGATTTGTTCTTACCCGTGCTGCTGGTGTCAGGGACAGGGGCTCAGCTTTGGGTTTATGTGAGATACAGCAACAAGAGACAACTTTTTGTCTCTCTTGACGAGCTGCTGCCGTTAAATCAGTGCCCCTTCCCACATGCCTAATGGTGACATTTATCACAATATTCCCCTCTGATTTTCTTTCCAGCAGGATGTGTTCACGTGCTGGTTTATACTGAACTTTTCACTAATAAATATGATTTAGAACATGTGTATATTATGCAGTTGCTACAGTTCTTTAAAGGATGCGTCAGTTCCCTTCATCCACCGCTTGGATTCCTGTCTCCTCCCCAGTCCTGATGGAGGATCGCTTTGTGAGGCAAATATTTGAAGGGGCCTTTATGAAAACCCCATTCCGGTGTGACACAAGCAGCTTGGGTCAAGGGTGCTTAACTAAAGCGGAATCGAAACGTATTGAACGTGTGTGCTGAGGCCCGAGGCCGCCCCCAGGGGCCGCTGCCGCTCCAGGCTCGGCGCCGCCTGCGGCCCTGTGAGGCCGCGGCCCGGCGGGAGCGGCCTCCCCTCAGGCGGGGCTGGCGCTGAGGTGCCCCCCCCGGGATGTCCCCGCTCCGAGGGGACATCGTTCACCACAAAAACCTATTTTTCTTGCTTGAAAAGTAAACACGCAGACCCAAAGCGTTTCCCTCCCGAGTGGGTTTACTCTTTGCAAAGTTTCAGCACGCCAAATTAAAACATTAACCTCTCCCGAGCAAGGGCTTTTGTATCTTGTTACAAATACCAACGCGAATGATGCAGTGCTTCCAAATTTCTCCTCTACACGGTGGCATTTAAACAGTTCTAACCAAATTCATGAGGTGGTCACCCTAAATCTGCATGTGAAACACTCTGCCAGGTCTTTTTCGGTACCCGTGTGGCTCCTCACCTGGTGGCAGTTTGTCCTAAAATTTTGCTAAAGACTCCTGCCTGATAAACATTAGGGACTTTTTTTTTTCTGTTTATTGTCCCTTTCTGTTTGGGGCACAGACAGAAAACCTGTCAGAGGTCTGCCCCTGGGGTCTGACCTTCAGCTGCAAAGTGGTGGTTTCCTTCTGAGGTACTAAGTGCTGGCCTATGAAGTGGGAATGCTGCCCCTAAAATATTTCTGATATTTTTAACTTGTTAATCTGAGCTCCTGCAGCTGAACTTGAACTTGGAAAGGTGGAAAGTAACAAAAAGGGAAATTGCATTAGCATGAGGCTGAATAACGAGTGATTCCCATTCAGTTTCCTCTGCTGCTTCCCTGACTAGGTAGCAAAATGCATTCAGAAACATTTCATCCTGAGGACAGAGGGGAAAGATCAGTCCATGTAAGAGCAAAGGGTGTGAGCACTCACCTGGGAAGCTACAGACAGGGCAGAGCCTTGGGAAGCGCTTATGGACGGTTTTAGCTCGTACTCATTCCTTGTGACTGCAGTTTAAAACAGAAGTGTCGACTCCTGTCCCAGGACACATTTTAGTCTCTGAATAATTCACATTTGTCTCTGGAGAAAATTTGAGGTAAAAAGTAAGCCCTTGCTTCTCCCCATCTACAATGACTTCTTCTCAAAGGTTTCCATCTAAGGGAAGGCCCTATGATTCGCATCCTCAGATCCAGAGATCAGCAGTTCAGTAGGCAATTAGCATGGCTCTATTTTCACAAAGGATTCCAAATCTCTGTCAGTTTTATGGCCCTCAATCCTGCTTATTTCAATCCTGAAACTCTGTCAGCTTCTGTTAAATGTCAAGAGTTGCCAGTTTAGCAAGTACTAGCTTTACGGTGCCTTCTTGCTTCCCAGCATCCCTTAATCCATCTCAAATTACTGCAGTGGCCCACATCTGTCATTCCTGGTAATTTAGCTGTTTTATAGAGAGAAGGCTTGCAACCTTGTTGGCCTCCAGCCAAAGCACCTTGTTGGACGTTGTGCAAGGAGAGGTGGCAGGCTGGCTCAGCACCTGATGGGCCCGATGCCGATATCGCCGCTGGGAGTGAGGAGGTGGAGTGCTGTGTCACGTTCCCTCCCACACTGTCACCACTGAACGAGTAATACGAGGGTAGAGGTCTCTCATTCTTCAAAATGCCAAATGATTGGGATCTTACACGAAATTGGGTGTGCTGTCTCTGTTCCCGGGCACTTTGCCACCAGGCAGGGTCCCTCCAGCTCCAGCAGCCTCCTTCCCGTCTGTGCTGCTGGCACGCGCTGCTTTCTGCTGAAGAGGAGAAATAAAAATAATGTATTAAGTATTTAATAGAGGCATTACTGTGGTGGGGGTCCAGGAGGAGCAGCATTTGGCTGTTACAATTAAAATCACTAGTGATAGCTTTCATCCTTAGAGCAGCTTACTTACATCTGCAGCTACTGGAGAAAATGAAGCGCTCCTGGGTGCTGAGCAAGGTCAGGAAGCAAAGCAAAGCCCTACAAACTTGTCTTCTGACCTACCTAGGGCTTCCTAGGGCTGCAGGTGGGCTCTGTGGTGCCCTGAGCACTGGCTTTGCACCCACCTGAGAGCTCAGCTCCAGCTCCCGGCCCTGCCTCTGGGCTCCCTGTGGGCACCGCCATCCGCATTTGGTCCCGGCGCTGCGCGGCGCTTTGCGTACGAATTAAGCAGCACCCTGCAAGGGCTTCGCTACGCCGGGAAGTTTGCCAACAGACCGGCAATCGACTAATTATTTCCAAAAAGTTATTCCAGTGTAGGCCCCCTGTGGAAATTTGTTCCAGTTTGTAATGATGATGATGATTTTTTTTTTTTTTTCAAATTTAGCTCAATCCACCTCCAGATGGGGAAAAATTAATGATTTCAGATTGAGAGAGTTCACGCAGGGGTAGATACCAAAATAACTCGTAGGGAACAATTATTCCAACACATCTATTTTGGGAAATTTCCCAATTCCCAGCACGGCACTGGGAGCGCAAGTGGAGCGCAGAGCACACGGAGCCTCCCGGGGACAGCTGGACACCGCGGCCCCACATTTCGGAGGGACAAAACAAACACAACTTTATTATTATTCTTTTTTTCCTTAATAGAAGAATGAAGTTACAGTGAAAAGATTAAAATGAGAACATGAAAAACATAAGGAAAAAAAAATAGAAAAGGAGGCAGGACAGGTTCCTGGCGAGAGAAGAATTTTTATCACCACATTTACAAACACAGTGTCAGTGCTTTACATTTCCAAGAAAAAAAAAAAACTATTTCCAATATCTCTCATTCTGTGAGTCTCAAGCAAGATGTAATGAACATAATAAAACGTTTTGCTCTGAACCTGATGTTTGTTCAGTACTCACAGTTGTGCTCATGCTATTGGAAACTCTTTGTTCCCAGCACAGATTAATGTGAATCATTTATTTGCACGGAAAAATCCCGTAGAATTTTTGTAATCTATAATTGGTTTTATAGTGGTTTAATCAATAAATGTGAATGCAGTTTCTGTAATACCATGATATAAAATATAATTTTTAAAATGACACTTTATGTATGCTCAATATTTTTTTTTTCAATTAAAACCCTGGAAGCCTTTCAGGGATGTCTTTAGTAGACAGTTTTTTAAAACCCAAATTCAAAATTTAGTAGAGGAGTTAAGCCCTTCCATTTTAAGCTGTTGCAAGCTTATGGAACTTCAAAAATAAATCTCAAATGTCACAGATTTATTGTCACCCACTGCAGAGCCTCCAAAGAAGTGCTCTGGCAGTACCCTGGCCGTGGGTCCCAGCCACCTCTGCAGCCGGACACCCCCGTCCTGATGCAGGGGCTTCGCATCCCCCTGGGGCCAGAAACAAGTCAGGCGCTGAAAAATCTGCAGGACTGTTGTCCCTGCAACTGTTTTCACTGTGAGGTTTGGTAAAGACTGTAATTCTGCGTGACAGTTTGAATTCCAGCACTGGATCATACAGACTTGTCTCTATTTAAAGCTACATAAAGTGTTCTTCTTTATTTATTTAGCTTCTGACGCTGTCTTATTCCTTCAGCATCCGCAGCCTGATTTTATCCTTCAGCACATTTTCAAGACTGGACCTCCGTGCGTATGGGATGCGTCTACTGTCTTTTGTCCTATTAAAGCTAACAGCAGAGAGCACACTTTTCCACAATTACGTCTCACCTTGATTTTTCTGAGGTTAAATCCAGCTGCCATGTCCACAGAGCCGCTCGCTGACGGGATCTGTCCGCGTACATCCGAGGGATGAATCTGTCCCCTAAATTAGCGAGCGCAAAGAAATTCTGTGAGAGCGTTTTATTAATGAGCCCTCAGATTTCTTGCTCAATTTTATACCTGGAGTTCATGACCAGGAAAGTTATGGGGCAATAACTATAGAATTATTAAAAGAGAAACGAGCTTGTGCAGTGGACTTATTTTACAGTGTAGCTGAGGGACAGGAGAACCTTACAACTTTATAAGGCTACAGGCTTCAAAGTGCTTTAGAACTTTTCCAAAAGTTTTACTGTTTCATAAAAGGAAAAGAAGGATAATGAAAAAAGTTCCTCTGCAGAAACAGGTGATTGCCTAACGGAAGAGCTGGGCATGTCTCTGCTGTTTAAAGAGAAAAAAAGAAAGAAAAGAGGGGATCAAAAAAGAAAAGGTGACGTCTGTAATGGGAACAAGATCAGTCCGTTGCTCTTCTGGTTTGGCTATGAATATTCTGCTGCTCCTACAACAGTATCTTGCACGTTGGCCAGCTGAATATTCAGCTCTTTTGTAATGAAAAGCCCTTTGAGATGGCAGTCTATCGGCTCATCCTTCTTATGCCACAGGACTGAGTCCTCTGTCACATTTCAGAGCTACATCCAGCCTTGTTAAGGGAAACCACCCCCTACCACTGTTACATCTGCTGCTCTTCAAGCAACTATTCAAAATCCTGCAGACCCATGAGAAACTTCACCCCTAAGCATAGCCCAGATTTCCCTTTTCTTACCTCGCTCTCCTTTGTAACATCTAAATACACTTTTTATATCATTACCACTATCTTCCCTCCCATTTTGTGCGTTCCCCTTCTTCCATACACCATCAGACCACGTTACCTAATCCGTGATGGTTCATTACTTTGTATTTACCAGCTTGCTTTCCTTTGCTTGCAGCCTTGACTTTTGATTCGTCTCTGAAGCAAATCCCCCTTCACCATGGAGCCATTCGGTTTTTATCAGCCTTAAAAGAGACTTTGGGAAACACTTTTCGCTGCCCAATGCTGCTCGGACACCCTGCTGGCTTCAAAGGGAGTTGTGCCAGTGTTGGTGGGGAGGGAGTTTCCCTCTGCTCTGCTGTAGCACTTAAATTCTGTCTAAGCGTAGTGAAAATACAAAGGGCTGAACTACTGAGTTTCCTGAAGACATGTCAACGTTTTGCGTGGTTTTTTATTTTATTTTTTTTTTTCCAATTTCTCTCTCTGGATTTGTGCTTTCAAAATCCACCGCTAGGAGGAAGATCAGGGCTATTCATTTCTCGGTGAAACAGGAACTGAGACACAGGGGTTCAACGACTACTTTTTTTCAAGTCCAGGCTTTAACTTTTGCTCCGAACAGTCTGAAGCTATTTATTATTATTATTTTTTTTTTCTTTTCCTGAGAATCTGTGCAATTCGATTGCAGTGTGCTTGTCCGAGGCTCAGCAAGTCTGAAAATTAGGGCCCAAATATTGTTCATCGGACGCTCAAAATGGTCAAATGTTCCTGAAAATTGTGACCCAGGGCAGTTGCCACAGCACATCTCGGAAGACCGTAGAACTGCAAATTTTGACTTGCACATCATTTCTTTATTTGCAATACCTGACAGGCACTCAGTGGCTGAAGTATCTTCCTTTCTCTACCTGTTAACATTACTAGCAGCAATGGAATAAAACCCTGCTTTGAATGATTTATTTACATACGTTTGTTCTCGTTATTTGTGTGGCTGGGTTTGAAATATTCCTCCTACCAGCGAGAACGGTTTATGCGGCAGCTTCCAGGCTCGGATGATATTTTGATGGGCAACCAAGCTGCTATTTTCAAAAGGCAGTCTGAATCAGGACTTATAAAACGACGGGTGTCACAACTTGCAGGAAGAGGAAGAAAGAGGCATTTTTTTTTTTCCCCTGGAAACCCAGCGCTGGGAGAAGGAACTGAAGGAGTATAAGGGAAGTTTTTTTCAAATGTTATCAGAAATCTTACCAGAAAAAAATAAAAGACCCAGAATAAATAAATAAGTAAGTAAACAAAACAGAAGCTTGTATGTAAGGTTTGGAAGTACCTGGAAACACGGAGCGATTTTCATGTAGGCAGCGAAAGGCAGAGATTTGCAAAGGCAAATGGTGACTGGCTGGCTTTTAGAGCTACAACGATCAGTTTAGGCAAAGGCTCCTGTCAGTCAGTCTTGGGTAGAGGCTGTAAATCTGAAAAAAAAAAGAAAAAAAGAGGAGCTGAGTCTTACTCGAATCAAGTCTCAGAGCTCCCAGTCTTCTGCAAATGTCTTCCCGTCAGAAGTAGTTCAGCAGGCACACGTTCTTATAAGTAGGTGGTATAGGCTGATAAGATAGCAGGCAAGAAGCTATTTTCTGATTTAAAGATTGTTTATCTCCCCTGACAGTTTTCATGGCAGTTTTGAAAGTTTTAACAAGGTGTTTGGCATAGCTGCTGGAATTTGGATTGTACGGGGGCAGATAAAGAATGTTGAACGCTACAAATCTGAAATAACTGCTTGCATTTTTCAGCTTTTGGCTAGTGCTCGTCCTCAAGTACCCCTTCTGAATAAATGAATTTATTCCGAGCTGGCTGTGAGGACAAGTGAGGAGGGGACGGTGGGGATGGGAGTCATACTGAACAACATCATCGTGTCCCTCCTCTAGGTGTCTGTGTGCTTTCTGCTTCATTTATGTCGAAACCCCCAAAAGCAAGGCACTGGGTGACCTTGCATGTTTCTTAGCAAACCCCTGCCAAAGTTGAGCAGTTAATTCAGGAGAAGGGGACGAGGTTGCTGAAGTGTCACGAAGGCAGAGGTGTGTCAGCTGAAGACAAGGGGTAACCTCTCTCATTTCTTGTACGTCAAAACAGCAATGAGAAAAAAAATATCAATGAGAAAAAGCAACTACATGGTTACTGTTAGTCTGGATATGGCAACAGGGATCTGACTCTCGTGGCTGTCTTTTTGCTGATATAAAAGTGTCAGTGGCCACGGTAGGCAGTAAAAAAGAAGATTAAAAAAGTCAATAAATGTCAGTGGTGGAGCACTGGGGACCCAGTGGGTCCCACCGAGTTAATACCTCGTGGAACTGAACATCTGATTTGAAAGACTGAGATGAGCACCCATCACTTTATAGCATGTAGAAGTGTTTACAAACAGAAGTGGGATAAATTCTGCAGGCAGTAACAAAGGATCTCACCGGGACTCTTCAGGGGAAGAGGCACTCTCCGATAGATACGTGTGTGTTTAAAACAGCGTAATTTTGTCTCGCCTCTACTTGCTATTCCTTTCAGATCCCTTAAACAATAATGGCCCCTTCCATTATTTCCTGGATTGGAAAGGACATTCATTATCTCCTTTGGCAGAATTCTATCCCCCTTTCTCTGTCGCACACTTTATTATGCTGCAAGTTCAGTCTCCCACGGGGACTGATTTTTATGCTAGTGGACAGTAGTTAGAGTAAATGTTGTGTATCGCCGGTCTGAACTAGGAGCGCATAATGGGAAGCCTGCCTAGTCCCTTGTTTGCACAGCTTGGGGACTTAAGGCTGCTCCATTAACTTATTATAACGCTGAATGCTTTGTGCCAAAAGCTATTACTAGTTCTTTCCTATTTATGTAATACGTTCACATTTTCATAATTAGGATGCTGTCTATCCAAACTCATCAGTCTATTCATGGTATTTATAGGACAACCAGTATCACAATGTGAAAACCGTGTCTAGCATCTTGTACCTTTGCAATGCTATTAAATGGCACGCAGCTACATGATTGGTATACATTCATCTCTGCCAGAGCAGCTCCTCTTTACCTGAGGTTATTTCTCAGGGTTTTTCCATCCTTCCCAATTGTTCCTTCTTCGTTATTGTGCTTTTGTAATCAAAGACACCTGCTGAATGAGTTCAGCCCTTGTCCACGTGGCGTTCATTTCATCCTCTGATGTCTCTGTTAGTGCCTCCATTTTCTGCTAGCAGTCGTGGAAGACAACACCAGCCAAAAAAGAAAAATAGCAATTGACCAAAAAAATCTCCTGGATTCCTTGCATCTCACTGGGTTGCCCTCCCAAAAGACATCTGGGAGGTTAGGTCCTATAAAGGTGAGGTGGACTTCCTCAAGATCACGTTTTTACCATCTGTGCTTTCCTTCCAGGCTTTTCTGTCCAGCTGAATGATACATATATTTAAAATATCTGTAATTTACTTCCATTTCAGTAGGACCAGGATTCACCTGGACACAAAAGATTTCTTGATATTGTTCCTAAACCTGTACTTTAAGTCAACAGTGATTATCTTGACTGAAAGACGAAGACAGGCTGAAGACAGAAAAGAACAGAATGAGCACAGATGCTGTATCTGAAGGAAAAACTAATTTGTTTTTATGTTATTGTTCAAAAGAATGACTTGGAAGCCATTTAACAGTAGCCTTGAACTGGCTTCATATATAGCACATCTGATTTTATCCTTTCTAAGTGAAAGCAGTTTTTCTCAGAAGGATTATGTACTGAGCTGGTGAAAGAATATTCAATAATGATCACAGGGGAGCATCTGAGGGGCTTGGGGGGAAGATACAGAATATTCAGTTTAATTACATTTGTTCAATCCCACAAAGACAGTGGGAGCTTAGCACATCGGTTAAATACTTCAGAAACTTTCCTTCATTAAGGTATGTGACTTTGCAAGGATGCTCTGGGATTACAGAACTACAGGGCAAGTAACAGCCGGGGCTGGATCCTAAGTAGATGATATTTTCAATAATTTTTCTGTAAAGACAACCCTAAACAATAAATGAAAGGCATGAGACATAGTTGCAGTAATTCACTTATATCCCATGTGTTTTGTGGCTTCCTCAAGGCTTCTTAATTGTTCTGGTATTGAATAGCAAAGTCTCTTTAGCGCAGAGGAGTAGAGTCTTTCACAATGAGCAAGTTCTGCAAATTAGTGCTTTTAGCCCACGTCAGAAATCCAGCCACCACGGGCTGACTGCATGACAGACTGAGCAAAGAGCAGCAGAAAAAATGGCACAAGGAATTTTACTATAATCAACTTGATGTGAATTATTGATGGGGAATAATAATGTCAGCATTAGCTATATTAAGGCAAGAGATTTTGCTGTGGAGAGGAATGAAGATGTGGATTTTTTTTTAATGCACCAGAAAGTATACATTATTAACAAATGTATAAATGTCTGAAAATGTGGTATTAACAACTGTATCACCATTATGGCGTGATCCAGTCCCCAGCCCCCTGACTGGGACACCACAGTGATCTTACAGTGCGACTTCTGGGAATTTTACCTGAGTTTCTTTCAAGTAGACATTTAAATTGCATTTTGGTTATGAGATGGTCTACTAAAATCCTTCTCTATCAAAAAATAGATTGGGATAAATGAGTAACGAAGTCATTCCGTTTAGAAGAATGGATTCAAAATGGGTTTTCCAGAGGTTGCCATCTGAGATAAGAAGGCCCTGAGCTCATCTTCACCTCAGCTCCAGCCCCATCTCAGAGTACCTCCAGGGGGATTTGCTCCACGTTTACTGCTGAGTGGACTTAAACTACTCCAGATTTAATCACCCACTTGCTCCATTTATGTTACCGCATTGCCTTTTAAATGCTTGCTTGTCCCAGCATGAGGTATTTGTGAGCCTCTCCACAGGGACCTCCCCACAAACTGCCATTGTCTTTGATGCTTTCAGTATGGGAATGGTAGATCTTGCGATGCTTAAAATCCTGTTTCTGAAAAAAGCATTGATCTAGTCTTACTTAACCCTTCCAACACGCTTTCCATAATGGGAAACTCTGAGGTAACACCGTTTAAAATCGCACACCCGTGCTGCCTGGCAGGCTCTGCAAATGGCGGGGTCGGAAGGGACCCCTGGATCCATCGGGCCTGACACCCTTGCTCCAATCCCCAGACCCACGGCTGTGACTTGGCTGCTGACTGCCCCATCCCCACACCTTCTTCCCACACTGACACAAGACCCCGCTGGCCCCACAGCTCCAGGGGGTGCCCCAGGCATGGCTGGGGGCTGCTGCGGAGTCCCCAGGGGCACAGGCTGTGACAGGGCCCTGCCTTGCTCTGGTGGTTTTACTCAGGTGGGCAGCCGAGCTCCACCACAACCCCTATCTTTTATAGAAAGCAAACTAAAACTGCCTTCCCCCATCCACCCTCTTCCATCTCCTCCCCCTGAGTGGCGTAGGGGAATGGGGCCTGCAGTCAGTCCCTGATCCTTCGTGTGTATTTTGGGAAGAGCTACAGACATCACTTCTCAAGATCCAAGACATGAAAACTCTTCTAAATCTGGTAGTTCCTTTACAGCAAGCACCTTAATATTCCATTTTTCACCACACATTTTGATCTGAATTATTTGGAAGAATCCAATATAAAGTGAAGATAAAAAAATGGGGCGGGGGGGACGACACGGGACAGACTCACTAATCCTTCACCCTGCAAAAAAAAAATGTCAGCTCCCTTCACAGAGAACAAAAACACCCTTAAAGATCAGAATCTGGTACAAAATAAGATGCCAATAGCCTTGAAGTAGATAAACTTATTCATTATGAGTTCATATATGCCAAATACACCACACACGGGATGGGGAGCCAAATTACTCACCGAATCAGCTGAAACCCACACAGGAATTTTTCAGAACTTCAGTCAGACCTCTTCTTCATTAATCTATTTTCAGCTATATAATAGTCACGGGGAGTCCTGCCTCCTCAGCACGTGCCCTGTTGACTGCCAGCAATCACGTCACCTAGCCCAAAGTTATCTGTGTCACATTTAGTTTATAGATTAAGGCATTTTGTGCCTTTTCAGCCATTCTGTGGAATTTTGTCCTGTAGTTTTTAGCGCAAACAGCTACGGTGATCCCTTAGGCCTTGTGTCATGCCTACCTCCATTTTGGGTGTCTCCAATAGACCAGAACATGCCAAACAGCAGGAACTACCAAGAGAAGAGCAGCTGAATTTAGCGAACACAATCAGATCTGCTGCTGCCAAGAACTGACATTAAACTGAGCAGAAATAGCTCCCCGGGCTCGAGGGAATTCAGTCCCCACTGAGGACTGTGAAAGTTTGGATACCCAACTTCCGCATATGTAGGTATATATATTTAGGCACCTTTATGTGTAAACTGAAACCAGCTCTGAATTATTATTCACTTCTATTGTCGCAAAATTCACCCATAATAATCCTAGCAAGAAATAACGATGAAATGTAATACTTACAGTGCATTATGCCAGGCAAATGAATACAAACAAGGGCTTCTGTGACCTCCGTGCTCACAATTTTGGTTTAGAGAGGCATTCCTCCACACCTGGTACACTCACAGAGCTGTGCAAATGGGTAAGACAACTTGCAGGCAAAGCTCAGTTTTACACGTGGGGTATAGGCAGGAGCAGTGGTGCTGTCCTAGGCTGCTGCAGCCCGTCTGTAGGTGGAGCAGGGCTTGAGACGTGACAGCACCATAACTGGGCAGAGGCTGCAGTCACTGTGTACTTTTGCCTGCCTTTATGTGCTAGTGCAAGCGATTCGTACTAACAGAAGACCTAAATTAAATCAACGACAATATGAGTTTTCAAAGCAAAGAAGCATGATGACTAATTAAACCATTGTACCTCTCTTAGTCATTCATTTTAATAATCAATGCACTTATCTTTAACACACGGAAACCATTAACAGCTTTGTTCATTTGTTGTCATTATGTGCTGGAACCAGAATTCATTGCTTGCCAAAACCAAAAAAGATGTTACTGATTTTAATGGGTGCCAAATCATGAGTCATTTAGAAAGACAAATGATTATATAGGAGAAAACACTTATACAGCCGCCTCTCTGGCATCATAATGCATTTGAGATGAGTATAAAACCTATCAGGATGTTCCCTATCCTCTGTCTTTGGCCCACGATGTTGAGAAATGGAAAACTTTGACTCTTCTTGAACAAAATCACTTGTAGCAGCTGCAGGGCATGATAACCTCACAGCTCAAAAGCCTCTCTCGCAGTGCTCAGGTACGTCAGATTTTGGTTTATGCAAGTGATTATTCCTGTCAACCTCTAATTCACCAGATGATGTAACTGGTCATCAGTTTGTTTTAGCAATAATACCTTTCTTTCACATATAAAGCTGTAGATCATATATATACCACCCTGCCCACTTGTGTAAACACATTGACTTTTGGGCACTTAAATTCTTGAGCACAACCTTGCAGTTTTAAGTTGTGCTGGGCTGCTGGTTTTCCTAGTTTTTATTTTATTTTATTTAATCAAACAATATTTTAGAGTGATTTGCTCCTCAGTTACAGGATGCGGCCAATGATAAAGCTGTAAATATCATAACGGGTAGAGGGCACTAACTCAGGAAGACGCAGGCAGCTGTATAAACAAGGCATGCTTTATTACTGTCTTCGCTGAGAATGTTGTGCCCAGGTTCGGAGGCATATTTCCAGGTTTGCTGTACGTGAGTTAACGCATGCAGTCAGATTTCCCCAGGGAGATTTAGTTGGGGAGGCATCTAATATTTGACCCACGTTTGGGCAATTCTAAAGAAGCACCAGGTGTGCATTCACAGCCGTCAACATATTAATATTTTACATACATCGATGGTCCAAGCGGAGCATCGTGGTTCGCATCTTTCCCTGGGAGGAACTAGTTTCTCGTCCTGCTGACAGTCTGGCTTCTGCACTGAGTACATCATTTGTGGCCCAGAAGTTCTTTAAGGAGAACCCCTCCTTTGCACTAATAATTCTCGAGGTCAAGGCTCCATAAATCAGCTTGCATGCGGTCTGCTAAGAAAATGATTAAAGCTGCTCTGCTCGGACACTCCAGGTCACAGAGCATTGTTCTGTTATCTCGCTTCAGGAGGATAAGCCTGGCTCCCAAAATGGAGCTGGTAGAACAGCAAGAAAAAGAGATGGAGTTTTCAACTTGATCCAAGTGGGAAGTTGAATTTGGGTCATAAAGGAGAGAAAGATGGGCTTGGAGAAAATGCAGAGTAAGGCAGAAAAAAAAAAAAGGTGGAAAATATATTGCTAGCTATTTGTCTAGTTTATTTTATGAGCTTGGATGGTAATTCTCTTTAACTATGGTTGCAAGAGCAACTTGCCAGGAAACTAATAGACCCCAGCATTTTTGACGTATTTACTCACCACGATATTTAAAACATTCACTCCATTAGAATTCTTTGTTTAAAGGATCTCTTTCCAAGCAACTTTATTAGTAATCAACAGAATATTTTGTGAGGTGTTAGATTAGATTTCTAAATTTCCTTGTAAACAAGAAATAGTTAATTATAAAAATTGGATCTCCTGCTGCCCTTTCACTTAGAATAAAGGTTGGAGGAACGAGGGCTGTTGTGTAGGAAAAAGTCTGAAACAAGTTCACTCCATTTCCACTTTTCCTTATTAATTGTATTCATTCACATATCTGGAAGTAATTACAGACAAAGAAGAGGAATCAATGAATTTAAATAATAACTATTAACTTTCTCACTAGGTACATTAATTTTATGACAAGTCATTTGCCTATGATAATTAGCTTGGTGATACTGATGTACTTTCTTAATAAATCAGAGAAAATAAATGGACTTGAAAAGTTACATTATTTCAAATCAGAAATAAGGTTTTATATGCAAATGGTGAAAAATGGTGACTCTGCCAGAGCTGTGGGAATGAGGACAGGATAAAACATTAATAGGGAGAATTTTATACTGGTCCTCGAGGGTCTCGGTGTGACATTAATGTCTGGGAGAAAACAGGAACGTGTTCATATGGCTTTGTTCAATGGCAGCCATCTTCTTCCAGCTTTCTTCCTGGGGTTTTCCAGAGCCAGAGGTGGTTTTAAAAGATGTGAGCAGCGGTCTGGCTGGCCCCTGGTGCACAGGGATGGAGCTGCCTGTGTGGGTACCACCACCAGCACCCCAATCCCCTGGTCCCAGCGAGACGGCATCCCACAGAGCGCTGCCAGGTACTGCAGGAGGGGCATCAGCTGGAGATGAAAGCGGTCAGAAAATAAAAATAACACGGGTAGGAGAAAGCTGGGAGAAGCAGAAAGATACTGTGCCCCTACTTCACAAAAAGGAAAGTTTGCAAACAGCTTTTGAGGTAATAGCCGGGGTTTGGGGTCAACAGAATGTCCCTGAATCAGAATTTCCTCTCCTAACGAGAGGTTGGCAGGTGGGGTGGTTTTTTTTTTTTGTCCATTTTACTTTTTCCCTAGGTTATTTTTGTCCTGTCTCTGCAAGAGCTATTTATAAATTATGCAGTTCACATGCCCTAAGGAAAGCTTATGGGCTGGAAGTGTCTTTGCTGAATTTCGCATGGCTTTTGCATTTCATTTTTTGCCTCCGTGAGATCCATGGATAAAAATAAGAAAAATGAAAACAGACACATAGGGACTGTGAACAGTCCTATTTACCCAGCTTCACTTGCTCGAGTCCCGTTATCAGCACATCGTATAAATAGTTAAAGACACCACATCAGACCTCTCAATGGCTTACAAGCAAATTTGAGGGTTGGTTGCTACTTCTGGCACAGGTTTTCTTTGATATATTCACAGTTCAGCTGTGCTGGTACAGCGTGTAGCCCACGACGCACGTACAATTGAGTTTAGCTCTCATAAATGCCCCCAAAAAGCACTTTAATTTCACAGATGTGAAGCTGCGGGCGACTATGACAAAGTTGTGGGCTTGGGGCAATAAAATGATCTGCTGAGCACAAGGTCTGACTAAAGGGGAAAAGCTAGGTCCGTTCGGCACCTTTCCCTTTTATCATTTAACAATTAACTGGAATGTGACTGCTGCAGTGAATCTTAACGCTGCAGAGTTGGTGTGGCCTCTTTGCAGTCAATCCTTGAGAAAGGGAGGGAGAAATATTAAAAATGGGCAAGAACAAAACCTAGTTTTAGAAAATAAAATGCAGGAAATTCTCCATTTGGTGAATCCTCCATGTATAGCAAAGGAAGCTGAATTTACAAACTGCGTGCTCATATAAAGTTATTTACTCTGTCCTAATTATAATAGATCATTATTACATTTAAGACATGTCCAATTATATAGAAACCAAATTATATAGATATCAAAGCTCTTGAATTAATGTCCCATTCAGCTGACAAAGACCTACACACAAAATTCCAGCGTCAAAATCCCACCTTAAGCGAAACAAGAGGGCAAAATTCCCCTCTTACATCAGTGGGTGAGGAGTTTATCCTGTTTTTGGATAGGTGTCTGAAGAGAAATACAGCAAGTGCACTTTAACACACCTCCTTCCCTTGGCTCACCCTTTTCTGCTTGAATATGAGTACTGGTATCTTGACTTAAAATTAAGAAGACGCTTTTTTTTGCATCCACAGATGGAAATATATTTTCTTCATAAATGGAGGAGCAAATATATCGAACGCTTTCTGTAAAGGAAAGAAAAGCTGTCTGGACGAACAAGCCCGGGCTGGTCCACTGATGAAAACACTGGAGAAGCAATAACACAAGGGCAACGTTGTTCATGCTCTTCCATTCACCTAGGAAAACATCATCCCTAGAAAGCAAGCTGCAGGGCCTTAGTTTCGGGGGGCGAAATAGGATTACAAGAATGTAATTTTCACCTCTAATGTGATATCTGGCTCTTTGTAGAGATAACCCAAGGATTCCTAGTCTTACTGTGCTGGTACATCCACAGGTCACAGCTCGGTGCCATACGAAGCCACTTGCTTGGAACAAAGAACAGGATTGTCATGTTAGTGCAGCGCTGAAACCTGCCGAATAAACTAACGCACGAATCCTTACTGCAGCTTTACTGGTGCTGGAGAAATCACATGGAGATGGTTCAGGTATCTGCTTTGCTTATTTTCTGCCACAGAAAGTGGTATGGAGAATCAAACTCTGCTAGTTTAGCAAAAAAGAGTATGAGAGAACACTAAAAAAACTAAACAAGGCAAAAAGCTTTGGAATTTTTGCTCTAACCATGGCAGCCAAGTCCTTTGTAACACCTTCCTTGCCTGTTGTCTTACACGCGGCAGGAAAAAAGGAACTGAAAATTGCTCCAATGCTAGCGAACATCACGAGGACAGGTGTCAGTCAGGGAGAAAATACCAGGCATCCAAGTGAAAGGCTGCGGAGAGATGTAATTTGCAGAAGACGCTGCTGAGGGTGTACAAGGAAACATGAAAATCAACATATTGATTTGTTGGCCGGGGCAGCAATTTTTACAGATCAGAGCACAGTGTCTGGCATGGCACGAAGAAGGATAAAACAAGGAAGGCCAGTGAAAAACATGATGTACTCGGAAGCTTCGCAAGTAATGGTGGCTGCGTTGCATTTTGGTTGTGTCTGAACATGACTTGTAAAGCCACGTCTGGCTTAGGAAACTCGAAATGGACAATTGCTTTTTCTTTTTAAAAAAAAAAAAAAAAAATTAATGCTTGCATAGGGTGGTTTAAATTTCAAGTGTTTTGAGCACATTGCTCGCACCTAACTCCAAAACATGATAAAGACAAAACAAAAACCAGATACTCAGACAACCAGACTGACTTGACCGAGCCAAAAAATAGCAGAGCTGGGAAAAAGAAGTCTCTCGATGCTTAGATGTAAGGTCCAGCAGGCTGTATTTTCTGCTGCTCAGAAGTTGTTCCTTTTGTTTTAAGGAATCTGAATTAATGTCTTCTGTCAGCCCGAAAGAAATGAGTCTGGGAGCACCTCCAGTTGGTACATAAATAACTGCAATTGTGCTCAAATGCAGCTTACTGCAGACTAATTCACTATTCTGCTAGCACTTCTGTATTTAGTTTATCATTGCTGCTGTTTTTTTACTGCAGACAATATACTACTGCCTGGATGCTGGATGTTATTTAATTGACACTGAAAAGGTGGCGTGTCAGGGGAATAAAATTAAAAAGAAAAAAGAAAAAAGGAGAAAGAAAAACAAGAGCTTTCCCTTTGGAGAGCTGAGCAATAAAGACTTTATGGAAGAAAAGTGAGAAGTGAATTATTTTTTAGTGCTGATGAAAGATACCAACAGCACCCCCCCCCCAACTGAACTTCTCAATTATCTATGGTCAAGACAGGCTGCGGTCTGGAAAACAAGAGCTGAGACAGCTTGTTTATTCAGCCTCACTGAGAAACCTGTGGGGAGGCCTCGTGGTCTCTAGCTCCTCGGTGGGAGTTGTTAGAGCAGACACAGCCACGTTCATCTCAGAGGAGGCAACGGGCCCAATGACACTACAGGAAATTCCAACTGAACGTAATGAAAACAAATTTCACCACAAGGCTGATCAAATACTGAAATGGATTACAGCGATTGTGGGCTCTCCTTCTTTGGAGATATTAAAAAAACTAGCTGTGCAAGGCTCAGGCACAATACAATAGGATAGTTGATTTGGAAGAGATCTTCAAAGATCATCGAGGCCTGACCTCTTCAGCGCCAGCCAACACTGACAGGGCATTGATGAGGGCATCGTCTAAATGCCTGTTGAATATGATGGGCTTGGGGCATCCAGAACCTCTCCAGGAAGCTTGTGCCAACGTCTGACCCCTCACGATGAAGAAATATTTCTTCCTGTCCCATCCTGCTCCCCTGGTGCAGGACTAGGATGTAGGTGTGGTAGGCCTGTCCCTTTGGCCCTGTCACCACAAGCACCACCTGCCCAACTCAGCAAGCTCCTCACACCCATGCGGCTGGTACACGGTCTCATCAGGACCAGAGCTGCTGCTCTTGAACAACTTAAAAGGCAGCTTGCAAGGAAACACCCAGCTAAAAAAATGATCTGGGGAGCTAATTAGTTATGCAGTGTCACCGTAACAGGTCTACAGCACTTCTCGTGACTGACCTCGTGCTTACATCCACGTAAAAGCTCTACTCTTAGCCACATTAAAACAAAACTACAACAAAAAGTATCTGCCACCTGAGGAAAAGGGCTAAAATTAGCTAAAACAGAAATGCTTTTCCCCTTCAGATTTGGCTTACACAGTATTAATATGCTTTTATTCATGCCCCCAAATAAAGCAAAATTAAGCACACTTTTAACCTTGCAGCTAGTACATTTCCTGGCCGAAGTACTCGTACTATATATCACTTCTTTAAACCTAATGCAGGCCACCTGAATTTGCCCAGATCCCAAGCAGTTTAAAATGGGGCTACAGGCTGTCATTACGGCTCCTGATTACAGCCTCTTCAGTCACACAATACAGCCGGGGCTCTGTTCCTTCGTTCCTCCTGCACGGAAAGGTCTCAGCGAGTGAAATTGCAAATAAATGACTTTCATTAACGGCACTCTCTCATTGTAACCCGTTTAGAATAACCCTGACAGGGTGTGCTTTTTGGAGAAAACGTAGCCCGGATCCCAAACCGGCTCTGGATGTGACACGGGCAGCCTCAGCCTCGCTGTTTATTTAAACAAAGTCTTTATGTGACAGCCTCTTAAAACTGACATTTTTGGTGCCTGTGTGCGCGCGGATGGTGAGGTGAGAGCTGTCAAAATGCATCAGTTGAAAAAGAAATCAAACTTTCCCTATTTGTGAAACCTTCATGTTTCTTTCCTCTCTCTTTTCTGATAAAAGCTGCCAATTTTATTCCTTCCTACTACCAAACAGGCTCATGATCTCTCCATTCTGCATCGGTGTAAGAATGCAGAGAGACAGGACACATCTTTTTGCTCTCTGTGTCCTGTTCTGACAGTCAATCTTCAAAGCCTTCCCTTTTGCTTCTGTATTTTACGGAGGAGCCAGGCTGGCCCTGTTTTATGGGAAGAAGATTGCACAATACACATCTGTTTTGAGAAGTTTACATTCAGACATAAAAATTCCAGGCAGGATTTTTTTTTTCCTATTTCTTTTTTTATTAAATTTCATTAAACTGCCTCAACAGTTACATTGCCAAGAGAAAGGAAACATAAGCAAAGATGTCACCTACTACGGGCTTTAAAAAAACCAGTTGTGTATCAGGCACTGTAAAATTTTCAGGCACTATAAAATTTTCTGTAAATCACTGCTTATTATGGCTAGAAGCCTCTCTTCTTCCATTTGTTTGCGATGATCCTTGCAGGTTTCTTCCCTCAAGGGAAGAAGCTTCTCCGGTATCCTCATTATCCCTTTCAACAATACTCCATCACTCCCTCCTGTCCCAGGATGACAGAGGACACCTACCCCCTAGTTTGCCTTGTCCATGTAGTGAGTTGCTCAGAAGTCAGCTGTCTTGAAGCTTTGCAAGCATTAATTCATGTGTGCCATCTTCATTTTTTTTAAAAATGTAATTTTTAAACAACTTCTTCACATCTGGACATAAAGATGTGCTAATCGTAGCTAAAAATGCCTTGTGATAACTTAAATGCCTTGACTGTGATAACACTGATGGCTGCTTTATAGTCTGTGGTTATTTCTGCACCTCTTGTTTCCTGAGCTTCACTGGGACATGAATCTGAAAATAAAAGCCCTTTGAAGCACACACCTTGCAGTGTTTACATTGCGTATCTCGATGTTTCAGAAAAATCTAAGTAATAATAATAGGCTATATATGAGTTTACTAATAAACTGATGTGAGAAATGTGTGTAATGAGTCATTGAGGCCCATGGCACTTTCCTGGATTAATAATCCAAATGGCTGAATTAAGATTTATGTAATGAAACCTTAAGGGACCTCTTACTGTCATTTTTGTTAAATAATTTTCTTTAAAGCCGTACAAATAAACATGTGGGGTTTTTTGCATACTAAAATCTAATAGGTCCTAAGAAACCATTACACTCATCTGTGAAATAATATGCATGTTTAAATGCATCTAAATACATTTTTAATGTATTCTTGCTATTCCAAGAGAGACCATAATGTCCCTTGTGCAGCAATAACGGTTTATTATGTCGATTTTCATACACACAAGCTTTTTTATTTTTTTTATTTTATTTTTTTACATAGTACAAAAGCAGTAACAAATTAACCCATAAAACCTACACTTGAACAAAATTACAGATTTCACCTAATCCTACAAAATAAAGGAAATTAAGGCTATAAAATTACTGTTTCTCATCCCCGGCTCAGCTCATTTTGGTTGTAATTAAAGTAAGCCTAGCTCCATGAGCTGGGATCACTCGTGGAGGTTACAGATTAGAAAACCCATTATTAGCTCTGATGAGAACTATTAGGATCTAAGTCTCCATGTTGACACCAGTGGTAGGCCATGAAGTTGTGGTCCTACTGGGAGGTCCTGGTCTCAGGCAGAGCCCCATGGAAGGTCCTGGTCTTTCTTCAGATGGTTCTGGAGCTGGGCTGAGCCCTCCAGAAGGATCTGATCTCCTTACAGGATAGAGACTAACTCACCACCCCTCAGACGTCTGCCTTGTCACCATGTGGGTGACTGAGCACTGGAACAGGTTGCCCAGAGAGGTTTGGGTTTCCTCTCCATGGGTGATCTCCAAAAGCCACCTGGTTATGGTCCTGGGCAACCTGCTGTAGGTGGCCTTGCTTGAGCAGAGATGACCCAGAGGACCTGCAGAGGTCCCTTCCAACCTCAGCCATCCAGCCATTTTGCGATTTTATGGGGTCAGTAGCTATGTTCAAGGCCAACATTCAATGTTCAATTTTACAATTTCCTGTCACTTGTTACTTGCTAAGCGGTGTCTTAATTGCAACTCAGAAGAGAGGAGGCAACAAGACTTGATGGAGATTCTTCACTCTCCCAGCTCTTCTATCACCCCAGTCACTGTCTTCTGCTGGAGCTCCTGCCCAGGCCATGGGGTGGCCTTGGGCTCCGTGTGGCTCCTGGGGACCCCATGACTGCCTGGCCTCCATGTGAGACTGGGGTCACACACTTGATGGAACAGTGCTGGGAAGAGGGGACACCACAGGGTGCTGACAGGGAACATGGGCAGCGAGGAGCAGGACAACGCACCCCTTCCTTGGGACATGTCACCCGAGAAAGGCAAAATCAAAGGCCAGCACCCATCCGGGTAGAAGAAAGGTAAGAAACACAAATGTTTATGGACATGGTTTAGTGGGTGACATTGGTAGCAGGGTGATGGTTGGCCCAGATGATCTTGGAGGTCTTTTCCAACCCTAATGATTCTGTGATTCTATGAAATAGCAGTTCTTCTGGTCAACCACCCAACCATTTTCACCAGATTTGCCACAGCTCTCCTGCCATGGTTGGGCATAACAATGTGAGAAAAAGGCAATAGTATATTTATCCAGGGAAACAGCAAATATTAGAAGCATTATGGTGGATGGCATGAAAGCTCTACAACGGGCCCAAAGCCTCGTCAGATGGCAACACAACACCAAGTGATACTACACCATGTATGTGTGGCAAAGGAGATGTTGATCTCATGAACTTTGGTAGCTGTTTTTATGTAGACTGAGGAAAAAGAGGTAGATAAAAGCCCACAGGCCTCCTCATGCTTTTTGTGAACTGGAAACACATTTGGCAGGTGGGATGCGATACAGCCACCATGTCCATGGAAATCCACCGGCTGTAGGGTGGGTCTACGTGTGCATGCCTGTGACCTGACACACCGGGTGGCAGCCCGGCCTCAGGACCACGCGGCCATCCCCCCCGGGCCGCCATTGCGGGGCGGGCGGCGGTCACGTCGCGCACGTCGCCTGCCCATAGCAACAGTGCGCGGTTGGCCGCTGGCGGAGGCGGGAGGCCCGAGCCCTCTGATTGGCTGCGGGTCGGCGCGAGACCGGCAGTGCCCCGCCCCTCCCGCCCCGCTGCGCGCCAGTTGCCGCCGGACGGCGGCAGGGTCGGACGTGTGGGTTGTGCGCTCCGAGTTACTGTGGGGTCCAACCGCCACGGGCCCCCACTGATCTAAAAATCTACACGATGAAAGGGAAAGGGAAAAATTGGGGCCTGTGATAAAAGGAAGGTGCTGTGAGCAGCAATGAGAAGTCAGGAGAGAGGACAGGGAAAGCGTGCTAGAGAGAGAGGAACAGCTACAGGTGGCGATAAGAGCTCTGAAGCGCAGCGGAAGCAGCTCGAAAGTGAGCACGGTTCCTTAGCACGGGGACTGCTGTCCCGCGTCTAAGTTGCTGCCTGTATACACGCAGAGATGCCATGCTGTGCTGTGCTTAGGCAGACCCTGCTGAAGGAAGAAGGGCTGCTATGGGCAAATGGTCAGGAGAGCAAAGGGTGGATCTGCAGCCTCCTGAGCCCCCTCGTGATCATAACGGAAATGATCTGAGAGAAAGGGATGGTGCAGAGGTGGCTGCTTTCATCCTAATAATGGAGCAAACACCAGAAGCTCCAGCTCATGAGCAGGGTTTACCTGCTTGGCATTTACAAGATCTCTCCACGTGACAAAAGGCTGGGAGAGCTGGGACATTCCAGCCTTGAAGGCACAATGGGGGCACATTGGTGTCCCTAAATACCTGCAAGGAGGACAAAGCTGGGCTGTTGCTGGTGCCCATGCCAGCCACAGAGGCAGGGCCCATAGCAGAGCCTTGGGGACTCCTTGGGGAGGTCTCCAGCAGCCACATGGAACTGGAGCTGGGCACCCTGCTGGGGCAGGGCATGGACCCAATGGACCCAGAGTTCCAACGCCAAGCAGCGTGTGATTCTGTCACCTCTAAATGAAGTTCTTGGGTAGAGCCAGCAGAGACAGAGCCTTAAAACGGATGGCCCAAATTCCTCATGAAGGAAAGAGGATTCAAATCAAGTTACTCTTCACCCCATGGATGAGGGTCAACGTTAAGAATTAAGATGGAGGGCACTCCTACAAGCCTTAGATCCCTGCCAGCAGATTTGCAGCAGGGCAACAACGCTGGGCAGCTCTGAAGCCGCTTTTCCCACAGTGATGGGAATAAACGCTGCTGCAAACCCCATTCTGCAGCAGTTGCTGTGTCTGTGCCCTGACAGGACAGGCAGGCTTCCAAGTAGCTCGGGGTTTTGTAGAAGGAGAGCGTCTGCTCCTGTTGCTCAAGGGCCTTTTCAGTGCCACAAGAACGGGAGGGAGGGATGAGAGCCCAGTCTGGCTGCTCCCAGTGATTTACTGGAGCATGTGGGAGTGCAGGAAGTTTTATTGCTGCAGGGATGTTGGGTGGAGGGCTTGTGGGACAGGGGCTGTGCTGCTGCTTCAGGGGTCTGGGTGCGGGGTGGGAGGGCAGGGGGTCCGAGCTGCTCTTGGAGGGGTCTGGGTGGGGGGGATAGCGTCTGTGCCCCTAATTAAGGGACCCCAGCAGAGGCCCTAGAGGAAAAGAGGGGTCTACAGCTGGGGTGCTGCGCAGAAAGCAAGCCAGAAACGCCTCTCAAGGGGTCAGGGAAGGGAAGGTGGGAGGGCAGAGGGTCCGTGCTGTTATTTAAGGGGTCCCGTTGTGGGTGCTGGGTGGGCAGAGGGTCCATGCCACTACCTGAGGGGTCCAGGGAGGGGGTCCTGAGGGGAGGGGGGTGTCTGTGCTCCTAAATAAGGGACCCCAGCAGGGGCCCTAGGGGAAAAGAGGGGTCTACAGCTAATGAAGGGATCCCAGCTGGGGTTCTGTGCAGAAAGCAAGCCAGAAATGCCTCTTGAGGGGTCGGGGAAGGGAAAGTGGGAGGGCCGAGGGTCCGTGCTGTTATTTAAGGGGTCCCATTGTGGGTGCTGGGTGGGAAGAGAGGCTTTGTGTCTTTATGGGATCTGGTAAGGGGTGCTGGGAGGGCAAGGGGGGTCTGCTGCTAATTAAAGGCTCCTGGCAGGGGTGGTGGGTGGGTGTAGGGTCCAGTTGTGGACCCCCTGGGCGGGGAGAGGAGCTCTGCCACCGCGTGTGGGATCTGGGCAGGGGAGGTGGGAGGGCAGAGGGTCCGTGCTGATCATTATGGGATCCCAGGGGGGTGGGCTCTGCCACTTCTTGGCTCTCAAAAACCACCTGGGTGGAGATGGGTGGGCTCTGCTTGAGGGAGAGGGGAAGGGATTGGGGGGAAAGGGGAGGGAGGGGAAGAAAAAGCAAGGAAGGGGGGGAAGGAAGGGAGAAAAGAGAAGGAAAGGTGAGAGAGGGAAGGGAGGAGGAAAGGGGAAAGGGAGGGAGGGAGGGGAGGGGAAGGGAAGGGAAAAGAAAGGAAGGGGAGGGAAGGGAAGGAAATGCATGAGAGGGAGGGAAGGGAAGGGGAAGAGAGGGGAGGAAAAGGAAGAATACTTGGGATTTAGCTGTAAACATTACATCCAAACGCAAATGGTGTTATTCAGGTTTGGTTTGCTAGTTTTCACAACTTGCTCAGAAGACACAGGCTACGTTTTGAGCTGAGCATCAGCATTTACTTGAAGGCTGTCAGGAGGACCCGGTGCGTGTAGACGGCGCTGTAGATACCCGTAACGCGTCCCCACGGCCCCGAGCACGGAGCCCAGGTGTCAGGCTGGGATTCATCAGCTCCCAGCAGAAGCTGGCTGCCTGCTCCAGTTCAGCCTGTGTACAGAAATATGATGGCTCATCATTAAAAAGTAATAAAGCTTTGAAAGTGTCCATAAATGAGGCTACCTCTACAAGCTGCTTGTGACCAGCCGAGCGGAAAGACGAGGTAAAACTGTTCACCCAGCACCAGCCCGCTTCTGCTTCCCCTTGAAGTCGGAGAGGGGCTGGCCTCGTCGATTAACAGCGTGCCATCCAAACTTTGCCTGGTTTTTTCTTGGCCTTTCCTTTATTTCTTTCTTGTGCACGATAATACTGTGCATGAATTAGAGGATCTGGAGAAATAAATCGATATTTCAGCTCCATAATTGCTGAAAATATCAGTACACCTCGGCTGTGTTTCTCCTTTCCGAAGTCATTGCGCAGCATACCTTCTCCACGGCCATATTCTAGACGTTCAGTCATTTACTCTAATTGTTACTAATTAATTACCTATGCACAGGTATTTGTGTGTGCAAAGTACCTGTGAACGCTCTGTGTTTCCTCTTTTCTGGGATGCGGGAAGAAAAGAGGGGCTGCAGAAGAACGTAGCGTTTATGCACACTAAACATTGAGCAACGTACGCCATATGCTAGTTTTTAGCTTCTGGAATAAATCTTAATTAGTTAAATATAACCAAACTAACTATTATTTTCCTCCAAAATTGGCGGCAAATTGAATGTGACTGTTGGACGGTCCTACACGCTAACAAGAACAAAAAGAGCTCCTCAGCAAGACTGCACGAGCAACACACTTGTGTAATTGCTTCTATAATTAGCAAGGCGCTTTAAGCCGCTGATAATGAAGGTCGTGATTTTCTTGGCCATGGCGGCGTTCTTCTCAGCATCTCTTCCCGTGTCTCTCAGCGGAGCACAGACTTGGAGGGAGTTCATTCAGCGCCATGGTTTGTGCAGAGAAATCCTGTCCTCCGCGGGCAGAACCAAGGGCTGCTGAGTCTCCGGCGTGGTTTGAGGTCTGCTTCCAGCTTCTCAGCCTCTGTTTCAGCCTACATCTGGAGTTGTTGCCATTATTCTGCAGAAACGATATTAAAAACCCCCAAAAGCTTAAAACAATAAATACAGAAACACAGCTGGGAGAAAAGTCAGGGAGCGAGTTGAAGGCTGCATCCCTGCAGGCAGCAATGTATTTAATAACTCCTCAATAAGCCAGACAAATGGCATTTTACAAGTAGCTGAGGTTTTCTGATCAGATTTGCGTATGTTTTAGTCCTGGCTAAAAATGGCTTACAGGAGGTAATAATCTGGGTAATAACAGCCATAACAGTTTTGATGACCTTTATGGCAAATACTCCTGGCTTGTTATCACAAATCCAGTTATGGCAGAGTGGACTTGGATAAGCCGCTTGTTAAAACACAGAAAAATACTTAAAACTTGTATTTTTCTGCTGAAAATGATTCCATTTCCAGTTTCAAAGTGAAACGCAACGAAATGAAACGCTTCGCTTCCAAAGAGCATGCAGCAGCCTAAGAATAATTTGCACCATGTGTTTTTTTACTTGAGTTAACTTAACTTATTTACTTGTTTTTAACTTCTTTACGTATATTTAACACAAATTTAGTCACCCATATATATTTATATACATTACAACCCGTACAGAACCAAGCCTCTTTCCAAAAACCCCGGCTTCTGCTAGCTCTTGACACATAGCCTTGAAGCATCTGCTGTGTCAGAAAGTGCTGTGAAGATGAGAAAGCTGGGAAGAAGAGCTTTTATTGGAAGCAATGCGGCTATTCATCTGTGAAAAGTCTCCAGCAACAAAACAATAAAATTCAAAGCCTGAATCTGAGGGAGGCAATGGCGTGGAACCAAGGGTGTTTTTGCTAAAGCTTCCCAGTGTTTTCCTAGGTGACATGTCAGACTCATTATATTTGATTCAGTGGTTTCAGTGGCTAGAGCTGAGCACCAGCGTTTGCAACCAATTGGAAAAGAAAAACAGGCAGCTCAGGAGCTGGGCTAAGCTTTAGTGATGCTCGCCGTTTCGAATTCAGTCATACGATGAGCCTTGTCACTGGAAACGTGCAGAACGCCTTAACACCTGAGCACACCTGTTAAGGATTTGGACTATGTTAGCTGCACTTTTTAAGAGGACATGAGTTTGATATTACGTGCCAAGTGAGGTCTACTCTCCCTTGGGATAAGGACGGGTCATACCCAACTGGATCACCTACCCCTATGGGAAAACCATGTGGAAACCATGCTCATGGTGTGTCTCTTCCCAAAAGGGGCAGTGGTGGGGCTGACTCCCCATGGAGATAGAAAAATGGATTCTTGGTTGATCACCTGTGCTAGATACCAAGAAACTCTGGTGGTGGTCCTTGGGTCATTCCCTGTTTCCTTGCACCTTCCTTCCCGTGCCATTAGTAGGGCAGATGCCTTGCTACTCTTTCTGCTGCTGATTGCAAATATTTGCCTGATTCGCTTCCCTCAAAGACCTAAAACAAATATTTAAGCGAAGAGGGGTGAACATCCAATGTACTTTTCAATAGGGTTGCCAGCAATGAGATACAAGCTGCTCACAAAAAGTAATCCCCCTTCGGCAGTTTTTTGGCCATTTTTTTTTCACATTTTTTTTTTTTCCTGAACTGGGGTTTGTCAAAATGCCATCAGTCATAGCCCTAACGAAGACTTCTGTATCGCGCTGACAATAATATTGCTCTGAGATGGTTGCTTGTGATTTTTTGCTACTTAATCATCTGTGTCTGGTCAGATCGAAGATAACTTAGGTCTGTTCAGTGATGCTCATATGCATCTGGAAGAGTTCAGCAGTAAATAATTGCTAGAGATGATGCCAAGCCGGCTGCTTGAGCTCCTCAGAAAAACAGGCCTCAAGGCCCTGGGGTCGGTGTCACGGGCACCTCATGGGCATGGGACCAGGAGCCACCTTCCTAGGTGGCTTCTCAGTCACCCCGAATGCAGGTCTGCCACTGTGTGAGACTTCAGACAAAGCTGGAGGGGTTAATTAGTGCTCTAACGAAGCCGAGTTGGTCAGATTCGGCATCCCTTTTTACGAGACGTTCTTTGTGTGGGCAGGCCGACTAGGCCTCCACACGAAGTCGAGCGTTTTGTATCTACCTTACGTCAGTGGATAATTTGGGATCTGGAATTTCGTTCTAAAAAAGAACTCAAGAGGCCATAATTAAATTATTAAGATTAATTTTCAAGTCCCCTGTGATTTCTCTTCTCCTGATTAAAACTAAAAAAAAAAAAAAACCAAAAAACAAACCCAAATTCTCCTCTCCCCCCTCAGTCGTACTGAAGAAAAAGGGCTGGGAGAGGCCGACAGGAGAGATGGGCAGATGGTATATTCAGATGCAAGAAAGGAGATTTCTCATTCCAGACAGGTAGCGGGTTATTAGTTCCCTCAAGTGGTTCTGCACATGTCATAAACCATGAGAGGAGCCGAGCTCAAGAGGTTCACAAACGTCAGCCGAACCCCAGGAATTACTGCTTTCCCTTGGTCTCCTGCATATTGGCTGTTAAATCTTGGGTATTATCCCTCCCCCGGAAGGAAAGTCAGCAATGCAATGCTAAAAATACCTGAATGCATTTTGCAACATTAAGCGTAAAATATGTTGGGCTATCTGTGAAACACATACCCCATATCTTCGGGTAGCAATCACATAGATTTGCTCCTCAAGTCCTGCGTGCTTTTGCAATGGCAGCCAACACGCATGCTCTCGGTGGCCAGAAGTTTGGATTTTTATTAAATCGAGCTCAGAATTAGTAGATATTTTCTTTGCAGCATGTGAAATCTTGGCAAAAACTGAACACATTTGCAGAGGCTACTGATAAATTTTCAGTAAGCGCTACCGATTCATTTGTGTATATAGTAAAGAGTTCAAATTTGAGCCTTAAATTCCTGAAAACTAAAATACCTGATTACATTCATATTGTTGCTGTTGATGGCTAAATGGCATCTGATGCTAACAACATCGATACCAACCCCATATTCTTTTTCTTAGCATCTTGTGATTCGCTTTGCATTTCCTGAATTTTGTTTTCATGTGTCCTAGGGACTGGAGGTGGGGGGTGATAAAGCTTCTCCTGATAAGCTTTACTGGATTCCTGACTTCATTGCCTTCCTCGGTATACTCAAGTCGTTGTAATAAGATAATTTGCCCTTAATTTTGTCTATTATTAATCGTTCAGTAGCTGAAAACTAGCAGAAG
This sequence comes from Heteronetta atricapilla, assembly GCA_011075105.1. Lineage (NCBI taxonomy): Eukaryota > Metazoa > Chordata > Aves > Anseriformes > Anatidae > Heteronetta > Heteronetta atricapilla. The sequence continues at coordinate 1,356,715 of CM021763.1, forward strand.
GCATTTAGCTGCCGCTCTACAGGTCCCTGCAACAGAGACTGGAGTTCGACGAGAAAAGGGTCGTACTGTCATTAATTATAATTAGTAACTGCAAACCAAAGCAGCACTCAGGAAACCGCATACAGGGAAGAAAACTTAAGCAGAAAGACATTTGGGGGCATTGGTACAGCAAAAATAGCAAAGGAATGACCAAAGGTAAAGTACTACCCACAGCAGTGTATTATAATGGGTGCACTTAATCTTTTGGGCTGCATAAATTAAGATCACGGTCACACTTCGTGGTGTGAAGTGCTGAATTTCTTCCAGCTTGAGAGCCTTTGCCTGGAGTATTTGCTAGCTAGCAGCATTCAGTTGACAAACATTGCTTTTTTTTCATTTCTTCATTTTTTTTTTTCTGTAAAAGGATATTATCTTATTTTCATATGCCTCTAATAAGAAGTTTTCTGTGTAAGTGGTTTTGAGTGAAAAAATGGGTTTCGGTAATAGTACATCGGGGACTTCCATTCTCATTGCTTAATATTTTAATCGAGAAAAAAAATCCTCATTTTTCATGCCTTGGTATTCTTTATTACATAATAATTTAAATTTTCAGGTCTTTTTTCTTTTTATCACTAGAAAATAAGTGCCACATCTGGCAACTGCATTCTCCTGCTGAAACTCCTTTATAAGGTACCAGCTGGAACTTCTGCTTGAGATCTAGAAAAGTAATTTACCTTGCGGGAGTGTTCTTTGTAGGTAATACCTCTCTAGTCACAGTGGTTTACTGCTGTCCTAGAAGTCTTAAAAAGAAAAAAAAGCCTTAAAAAAGCCTTTCCTGATGGAAAAGGAGCGTAGAATTTATTTATGATGTTAAATAATAATTAAACAGCATGTGTTTGACTGTTGGGTGGTGGACTTTTTTGGCATCTTTTTCAGATTATTTAAAAATCAGACCAGTGAAGTCCCTCCAGGGCATTCGACTGGTTGCCTTGAGGCTCATCTATCTTCCATTCCTGAGGAAGAAGAAGGCTTCTCTATTCAGGTGCGGATACATCCAGTGCTTTCTGTGGATGGGAGAGCCCAGAATTCACCGAATGCTGACTCTGCTCCTCCTTGGGGAGAGGTCTTAGTGGCTACCAAGCTTGACCAAATCCACCTTGGCCGTCTCTCCTGGAGTGCCTCTCCTGGACGACTTCCTTCTGGCTTCCTACCCTGATGCTGCACGTTAAGGTGGCTTCATTCAGGCTTTCACCTTTACAAGGTAAGGTTAAAAGCACTGTTTGACGCTAAAATGCAATTTCATTCTTCACAAACCCCGCTGGCTGCTGCATCCCAGTTGCCTGGACAAATCCTGCTCCTTCCATGCTGTTCATGTCCCCCCTTGGGATGCTGCAGGGGAATTTCCCAGGGGCAGGGCTGCAGCCCTCGGGCTCCTTGTCGGAGTTGTCCCGCTTCAGTTCCTGCCCGTGGACCTGCAGGTGTCTGCAGCAAGCTTTGTCCTCGCTGGGGATTCTGATTACAGTGCTGACAAAGGAAAAAAAAAAAAAAACAAAAAAACAATCAAAATCTTCCCCTGGGTGGAAAAATCTCTTGGTTTCCATTATGTGGCAGTGACTGTGCATTTGTGAAGTGGTTCGCTATAGATTACTTCTCTGCAGCACGCTGAGAGCATTCTTTCACTTTGGCTGCAAATGCACGCTCCTCTAAAGAAATTCTTCTCAGCCAGTTATAATTTCACAGCTTCAGCCCGCTGTTATGTATTCTGCGGCAAGTAAACACGGCTATTTTGATAAAGAAAATAATTAGCTACCATTGCTAATTATGCTAATCCTCTTCTAGTGTTGTCACATATAATGAAAAAAAGGCTTTTGACAGTTTTGTACTTCACGTATGGATTGTGCACAGCCATGATGATATTTCCCTTCTTTTTGATACCGAAGATAAAGTTCTTAAAAATATAAAAACATATATAAAAATATTTTTAACCAGAGATAGAGAATCAAAACCAATCCTTGGTGTGATGAAAACTTCAAGCTGGATGTGTTTCAGCCTGGGAACACAGGCGCGTGGGCACGAAGAGGTGTGTTGCCTATATGATGAGTGTCCTTTGGTTCATGTCAATGTTTGAATGGGAATTAGTGTTCACCGGGGAGCAATCCTTCAGCTGAGCCTAATGGCGCTCGTTAGGTAAATAGCACTGGGAGGTGCAGGAACGCTGCTTTGTTATTCCCAAACCGGTAATGTTGATGTATCAGCATATTTAAGTTAGAGGTCCCTCCGGGGAGCTCTGCCTGTACCACGACCTCAGCGCTGTGCTTCCAGCTCAAACCTTTTCGCTTCGATTTGCCTCTTCTTTCTTAGACCTCTTCTTCACCACGGTTGCCATTAGAAGCTCTTGCTGTGATGCATACATGGGAGCCAGGCACACATCACAAATGCCAACATGTCAGGGAAACTGCCAGTAAAATGCATGATCCCTTAAATATCAGTGCTGTAGGTAGGCTTGAATCTTTGCATTTAAGCAGCACAGGCACCACTGTTCTAATTGAAAAGTTTATTTTTTGTATCTTGTATCAATAGTGATATTTTCTTAATGAAGGTTTTGGAGTTAAGGGTATTGTGTTAGCTACATGACAAACAGGAATACGTTGCTCATCTTACGTGATTTTATTATTCCAAGAAGTTCCTGTAAAACACGTGCTCTTTGGTTTTGTATTGTTTTGCTTTGCTTTATTTTATTTTAATGTTATTTTATTTCTTGTTTTGCTTTACAGGTGACCGAAAACTTAACCCTCTGTCAATGGGTTTTCATTGAAATAACCCAGGGAGATTAAAAAAAAAGCTGAATTCTGAGTTAGAACTAAATCAGCACTTCAGAGAGGCCAAAACTCCAAGATGTCCTTTCCTCCTCTGTCCTGGCTCTGGCAGGAAGAATTGGTATGGCACTCCATCATCTCACACGACAGACCCAAAGGAGCATTTTCCAAAGGAATCTGCTGGTGACAGGTCAGGTAAATCAGAAAAGATTGCTGTTACTGATCTGTGTGTCATGCAAAATGTTGCCATGCTCTTGCTTGCTATTGGAGTTTCTTTAAAATAGCAGGTTCTCAAAGAGCATGAGCACATACAGGTGCTAGTTTAATGAGTTAAATGAAAGCAGAACCAACTGAATTTTGCAGGCTGCTTATGCTCCACAGCACAAAATGCCACTGTTTTCCTCACTCCCTTTGACACTAGAATTATTAGTATTGATCATGACTTTTATGTAGGTTTCAAGCAGCGAGAGCATTTTGGTATTCACTTGCCTTCTAACTGACCATACAAAGAGCCTTGCTCTTTGCCTCGATTATTCTCAGATGAAAATCTTTATATTAGAGCTGGAGTTATTACCTGCATTGGCTTTTATAAGTGGGAAATGTAATCTGGGAAATGAGATGTGTGTTCTTCTAATGAACACTTTGTTTTGGGGCAGATGGAAATGAACAGTAGAGCATCATGATCAATTACAGCCACAGAGCTGGAGAGTTTTTAGACATCTCTCCCTAATTTATAAGAGCAGGCTTACTACTGAATTTCTTTCTCTCCTTATGTGGCTTGATTTGTATAGGTAGGCAGCTCCATTTGCTGCCATAATGGACGTGGGCTCTGCTGGAGCTATAATGCAGGATTTGAGATTATATTTTTATTTAGTTGAAGGTAATAAACTTTAGCTGGTTTCCTCTAAGCATCTGTGAATGGGGCAATATTCATGCAGAGGAGACAGTCTGTTATTTGCTCATGCAGACTCCGCATTAAGTCTTTATTTATTTATTTATTTAATTTGTACATCATACTTTCCTTATGGCATGTCTCGCTCCCACGGAGTCTTTGTGATGCACATGTGGGGATATTCATGGCCCAAAGACTGTCACCATACAAAAATAATAGTCTTAAGAAGACAGTCGTGGTTTATAGGGTGCTGGCAGTAACATCCCCAAAGTATGAATATATCCAATATATAATCATTTACCTCTGGCACTGTTCATCCGTAGAGCTCGATGGACTTCCCAGCAGAGAGTAATTGGTTTTAGTCCTATTACACAGACAGCGAAAGCTCTGAAATAAGACTTGGATGAGGAGGAAAACACCTTGAGTGGAATGAAGTGCCACAGTACTGCTGCCAGCAACACTGCAGTCAAGCAGTAGAGTTGATGGGAGTAGGGTGCTGGGAGCTTTATTTTGAAGAGGTGAACTAAGATGACATAAAACCGAGCTTTTGTTCTGGCCACAAACACATCAGTCTCTCATCCTTACAGAGCCACAATTGGGACTTCTCTGCTCGGCCTGACCTGCTACATCAGAGGTCTTTGCAGAACAAAACCTGCTGAATTTTAAAGCAAACACTCGTACACCGTCAGGAGTTTATTTTAACTTTCAGCCTCCCCACTGCTGGGAGGAAAGGAACAACTGGAAGGCCTTTCTGCAAATATCAGGCTCTTCTTCCACATTTGTTTTGCAGACGTGTAATCCCTGCTAACTTTGGGGTAGATGAGCTGGGTGGAACAAAGACATAAGGGTTTGATTATCTGGGAATAATAACAAGGGGAATTGCAAGACAGTAATTAACAGCATATCCAAAGTAACTAAGAATGACAAACACTCGGTAAAACATTTCCAGTGTATTTAATACAACCCACAGATGTGGAGGAGGTGCACTGAAACCTAATTGCTTAAATCCAGACGCAAATTTTGAGATTATTTAGATGTGGAAACAAAAGCTGCACAGTTTTCCATTTGTTAGATGGGATAAAGTGTTTCTAGATAATTACTTAGTTCTGTAATTTCTATTTTTCATCAGGATGGTACTATTTGAAAGGCTGGTATCTTTTGAAGATACCTCTCCTAAGCTGATGCCCAAGTTACGCATCTCCCAGTTTAATCTTCTTTTAGGACCCAAACTGAATTTTGAATAATATCAAAAAAGAACCAGGATCCTTTCCTCTTACAGTGTCTCCCAACACGGAGTATTTGGAAGAAGGTTTACGAATGGAAGTTCATCTTTCCTCCTTGTTGATCTCTGTGCTAACCAGCTGTGGAAGCAGAGTATGATTTATTGTGATCTGAATCCTACCTGGGTGCCAAGGAATGTTCCGAATTTTGTTCCAAGTCCCATGAGCACGTTAGCAGATCTGTGCTAACGTCATGCTTTATTTTCTGTTTTACTTACCTTTTGTGACAGGCAGAGGATGTAAAGAGCAAATGTGTGTTATTTAAATGCTCTGATCCTTTGAATTATATTGTCTACAGATGAGAGAGGAACATTATTCTCCCACTCCTGATTGCATTTTACTTTCTCAAATGTACTGTATTATCCCTAAGCAGTATTTATTATTTGGAAAGAATTTGATTTTGAGTGGTAATGATTCATCTGCTTTGTTGCTCTTCTTACGTTTTAACTAGATTCAGAGAGAGAGAGGAGGCGACCAAAATAAACATCAGATGACCAAGGCTGTGATCCAGCAGTTTGACTGAGTTCAAAGCACAAGGCAACTCAGAATCTAAACTTAAAACCAGTGCAGACATACCCTAGATTAAAAGCCCAGATCAACAAACACATGAGCCAGTAAGTTCAAGCTTGAATCCCTCAGGCTATATCTACCCTGTATAAAATCAAGACATGAAACAGCAAGGCATAAATCCTCTTGGAATTGAGGCCCTTCCATTAACATGCCTTCCTTTTTTTTTCTTTGAGGGCTATTTGCTGATTAAACTTCTTTTTCACATTTGAAAAATAAACCAGTTACATATTAGGCATTTTTACATGGACAAATGCAATCAACCTCACATGGATGATTTCTCAAAATCTTCACAAATCCCTGCTAAGGAGTGGTTTAGTTTTGACTACCTCCTTAATTAAGTTTGGCAGTTTCAGTTGAAGAATGTTTCCTGTACTGCCTCTTCCAAAATGTAAAATAGAATTTCTCTCTCCTGTTTGGGGGTTACCACAGTAAACAAAGAAAAATAGAAGAGCTTCTTATTACATGTCATTTTTGAAAATTTGGGTACTGACTTGTATTCACATCAGCTTCTCTATCTGTAGTAGAGGAGTACAGTCAATAGATTTTTCACCATGTTTTGAAAAGATAATTTCAAGTGATTTAAAGAGCCTTGAGGTTTTATCTGAGAATAAATGTAAATTTATTGTTGGAGATATTGAAGGGAATAAACTAAAACTGGAGATTTTAGGTATATCTTCTTACGAGGGCAGAATGACAATAGAAGTCCCAGCAGAACATATTTGCAATCATAACTTTTTCAAAGTGTCTGTTCCAAAACATTACCCGTGTTATTTTCAGAGGGATTCCTCCTTCCCATTAGCTGAGGAACATTATCATTATAATCCAGATAGCCATTTAGTTCGAGGAACATAGTTTAAATTAATAACGCGTATTTGAGCTCACTTTTTGAAGAGAGGTCAAAGACTTGTAAAAGTTTTTGTGGAAAAATAGGCAAGAGGTTGTTCTAGGCGGGTAAATCATCAGCTAGCCTATGCGTTATGCTAGTAATGATTATACATTTGTGACATAATTATGAATTTCAGACCAGATTGACTGTACTGAAGGTCTCAGTATCTTTTTTTTTATGCAGTCCTGAGTTAGATTTGGCTGCGTCCACTGTTTACTTAGTCTGCTGCTTCTCCAGGGGTCTACCTCCTTCCTTGCGGGCCAAGGAGATGTTTATAGAATTGCAGAATCACAGAATATCCCAGATTGGAAGGGGTCCACAAGGATCATCGATTCTTGCTCCTGACTCCACACAGGATCACCCCAAAACCAGACCCTGTGTCTGGGAGCGGTGTCCAAATGCTCCTTGAGCTCTGCCATGCTCGGGGCCATGCCCATGTCCCTGGGGAGCCTGTCCCAGTACCCGAGCACCTCTGGGTGCAGAACCTTGCCTTAACTCCCAGCCTGACCCTCCCCTGTCCCAGCTCTGGGCCGTTCCCTCGGGTCCTTTTGCTGTCCCCAGAGAGCAGAGCTCAGCGCCTGCCCCTCTGTGAAGGAGCTGCAGGCCGCCATGAGGCCTCCCCTCATGAGGGAGCTGCAGGCCGCCATGAGGCCTCCCCTTAGCCTGCTCTGCTCTGGGCTGCACAAGGCACCTCAGACGCTCCTCACATCTTGCCCTCTAGACCCTTTGCTATCTCTGTAGCACACTTTCAGAGGCTCTGTAACAGTTTCATGTCCTTATTGAATCGTGGCACCCCAAACTGCACAGAGCAGTTGAGGTGAGGCCGCACCTAAGTTGCCTCAGACAACTAAGAAAGCCTGGAGGACTCCACGTCTCGCCCCAATCTACAGAACTCAATTATAAAGCTAAATTGCCCAAATTCCCCATTACATATGCACCTGGAAACTAAGAGTGCTCAAAACCACTCTGGTCTTTGGCAAGTGGTGTGGAACAGCGTACTTCTATGCTGTCAAACTTTGGCCTCCAAAATAGGACGACTTCATGCAAGCTGGATGTTAGGAAGCGTCCTTGGCCGGTGCTAACTGCCTGACTCTGCCTGGAAATTTGGGGGAAAAAATGCTAGTTGGCTAGTTGGCAGAGCTGAGCCAGGGACCGTGCCAAGAGTTAACCATATGGGCAATTAAATTCCTGTGCCTGGAGACATTTAATTTCCTGGAATAGACACAGGCACAGTGAGTTCAGTAGTTCCAGATCCCAGTAACCCTCTGTTAGCATGCACTGCAGTAAAAAGGTCTGGGAAATGTTGCTAATTATCCAGAAGTACAGATGCTTGTTTACACATTTTGCAGAGACACTGCTGATAATAGAAATAAAACGTTATTTTCTACTTTTATGGGTCAATGCTCCAAATATATATACACTTATGTGTATGAAATTTATATAGTTACACAAAACATGTACAAATAAAAGCCTACTAAGAAAGATGAAATTAGTTGTGCGTAGAAGACCACACATTTCCTCTCTACTTAGTTCTCTTTCTAATAAAATACCAGTTTTTTCTTTTCCTTCCTGGACAGTTTATGAGATGAGCTATAATTAGGGTGTTCAAATCTAGCTAAAAGAGAAGCAAGTTGACCAAATTATTTGTAAAGGTGGTGGTAGTGCAGTATGTCTATGTTTTTAGTCTACTGAAATGGAAGCAATGTTTGTATTTGATTATTTTTGTTTTTATTAATACCTGTAGTATTTAATCTTGCATCTTCGTACAGAAAGCTCAGGCACAGCGTGAAAAGTTTGCTTGGGCAGCTACGTGAGGTAATAGATGTCTAGGCAAAAACGTAGAAAGATTAGGATGGTTCTGGTTTTTCCTTTGATGGGAATTGAAAGGTATTGTAAAGCGGGGGCTGTGTTCATTGCTTGTCACCGCTGAGTCTCCTGTGGGGGAAGGAAGCAAAGAAAAATGTCTATGTGCAGATGGAAATTTAGCAGAGCTACTGAATTTGGTATGTATCTACCTACCTTACACAGGAAAATAATGTACTTATTGTAAGTAACCAGAAGGTACTACACTTCAGTTTTGTGCACATATTGCCTTGGACTAGACATAACTGTCTCTTGCAAGAGAATTGTATACATTTAGACATGGAGTGCTTGGAGAATATTGCTAAAACTGTTTTTTTTTCAGTGGGAATTTATACATGGTAGTGAGCCTCTGTAATTGTTATGTCCATCTGCTGTTCTCTATACTGAATTGCAGGGGAATGCCCACAGAATTACAAGCAGCCCATGACTCTCTTTATCTTCACTCTTTTTTTAACACCGTTTTGAGTTTCAGGTAACTGGGGGGGAAGGTGTAAGCAGTGAAGGGATAGAGCTTTGTATTTATGATCCTGATTTACCAGTCCTAAGCTTTTTTTTTTTTTTTTTTCTTTTTCTGCTCTCTAGAACGTATCGCAAGCATAACCTACCAAAATGTACATTGCCTGCTAGTAACAAGTCAGTTTTGCTGGAGAGACAGAATCAGAAATGGGCTTTTCTGTGCACTCTCGGCACACTGGCTGTTAAGAAATTGTAGTATTGTCAAGTGGCAAGTGGCAAGAGCAGCACTGTAAAAGCAAGAAAATCCTATGTACTGCAGAAAAATGAAATAAAAAAGCATGAGACTCCCGTGAACTGCAGGATATTGAAATAACATGCTGGATAACTTTTTAAGGTTTAAGATGGATCTCACTTAATCTGACTTTGGGCATATTAGGTGTTTAAATTGTCTCATCACACTCATTGTTTTACAGTCAGTCTGAAGAAACAGGCACATAAGGAGGATGAAGCAGCTAGAGATGTCCACTCGGTTTGCCCCCTGGCAGTACACATTTCTTTCCATTGATTTTAATACAAGCAGAACTTACACTTAGTCCCGACTTTTAGCCTGATGTTCAATTACTCTTTCTCCAGAGACATAAGAACAATATTCAGGTCTGTAAGAAGGAAGAAAAAATATTTCCAGCGTGAATTAAATATTGGCTTTTTGATTTTATGCTTTCAATGAGGTTTCCAAATTCCTTTTGGATTTTTGAGCTGCTTTTCTATTAATGAATTGGACAATAACTATTTAAATTCCTAAAGATGGCTTGACAATGTTGCCAGTACCTAAGAACTAATAGTTTATGGGTAGGGATATTCCTGCTAGATCTAAATAGTTACATCCAATGCTTCTTTAATACAATTGCAATTGGTCTGCAGAAAATTTGCATGTAATTTTCTTTGCAAATAATGGCAATCCACCCAGACTTGCCTGCAAAGATGACTCATAGGTTTTTAGTTGAGAGTAAATATGGTCTGAAGATTTCTCCTCAGGTACCAAGGAGGCATTTTCTTCCATCAGGTGGCAGCAGTCCAGGCTCTGCCCATAACCCAGCATCTCAGGATCACATTCCCCAGCACAGGAGGCTTCTTTGTAGGATTTTCCTTTTCCTTTAGTGTTTTTCCTGCTGATTTTTTTTTTTTCAGCATGATTTTTCTTTATCAGGGTATTTCAGAATATCCCTTTACATCTTTCATATGCCAGCAGCACAGTGAGAACCTTACCTCCCTGCATCATCATGCCAATAGGACTCCCTTCTCCTTCCCTCTGTGGCGCCACTGTCATGTTTGATATCCAGGACAGACAGATGTATGGCTATACAAGCGATAAATGAAGGCATCAGTGAAGATTATTAGACTTGTCATCACATGGGAAGTCAGTCTGTCAGTCTTCAGCTCCTGCGTTGGCACAAGACTGAGTGAAAATTGCTTATGGCAAGATGCATCTGGGAACCAGTCGTAAAGTAAATGGCCAAAATCCTAATACAAAGGATTAAAAAAATCCTAGCAAAGCTATAGAGGATGAAATATCAGCAACTCCTCCTCAAGAAAATGATTTCATTTTAGGTGGGAGATTAGGTGACCTGGCATCCTTTTAAGATTTTCCCTTCTCTGGTTGTGTGATTCCTCCTGCAGATGAGATCTCTGTAGGTGACAAACACTCCCTGGGTGCAAGCTGTGCTGAACTATTAGAAGGTAAACATTTTCATCACCCCATTGCTATTTTACAGTGACTCTTAGGGAATCTCTGGCTTTGTTCTGGGATTTTGTTTCTCATAGAGCTTTAACGTCAGGTTGCACTACAAACTTCTACCAACTAAATCTTATAATGAGAATTAAGGAAAAGGTTTCAAAAACGTTTGTAGTTCCACGTTTCTTTTATCAGGTTCCTGATTCTTGACGTGGTACTTGGCTGCAATTTCAGATTGGATGAAAAAAATAATAATAATAAATTAAAGAAAAAAAAGCCAAACAAACCCAACAACAGCAGTAAACCCTCATAGTGAAAAGCCCAGCTAGCATCTTCTTTATCAGCAGTGATTTTTACCCAACTTCATCATACTTCTCGTGCTGAATTTCTTTCAGTGATGCTTGAAACCTGGTTGCTTGCTAGTTGATTATTAGAAACGGTATTAACAGTACGTTTCAGTGTTTTGAAGTGAAAGCTGTGAATAACAGAGAAGCCTTCATTTTGCGATGCCCAGGTTTAATGGGGGACTGGAAAATTTGTTTTCTGGAAAACCTGCTCCTGGATTTAACCCCTCTGCAAAGCGTTTAGGAACAAACCCTACCAATCTTCAGCTGCGTGTGTACGCCTTGCGGATCTACAAAAGCTCCATTTTCTGCCTGAGGTGGTTTGTAGATCCGTTCATTGTTTCTGTTTTACGAGGCGTCACCTTTTGCATTATTTTTTTGTCCCTTCTCTCTGAACAAGGTAAACATTTTCAAACAAGAAGGTAGAGGCTGAACGGTGATAGATGAATAATAACAAATTCTCTGAACGCCTCGGTTTGCATGGGAATTAGTGCTCACGTGTTCCACTCAGCAGCAGCAGTCTCAAAGTTTCATGAATATGCAGGCTCACAAATGGCAAATAAAAGAACAGAGAAGTGTATAAAAGAATAACCAAGAGAAATATCACAGCAAATATGCACCAGTGTGTCTGAATAACATGTTTACCGTGTCCATTTCTTTCAGCTCTAATGTTTAAGCGTCTTAAAGACATGTCCACAGTTGTGCAAGAGCATCCTGCCTTCAAAACCTTTCGAGACCTGTAGCAGCACGGTTCCTACCGCCTCTCATAAGAAGCTCAGGAAATGCCAGAGGAAGCATCAGTTTCTTTCAGTGTCAGACAATGCCTTAACGGTCCCACCTGCCTGGAGCTGCTAGAAAGAAGCCTTTGGCAGTACATGATAGCTCTATTGATCCAGTAAAATTCAGCAGCAGTGCCACGTGTATGTATTTACACCTTGTCCTCAACTATTTGCACATAAATGGCAACCTTTCTGATTTATATAGCATTCTTCTATCATTTTTGAAAGCCTACAATAGACCAAGTCAATGAACAAGTTAGATAAGAAAGGAAAATGTATGTCTCAAGACAGTGAGTCAGAGATGTTCTTAGATTCACACATCTTTAAAGTCAGGAATTTTGGAGTAGTTAATTCAAAAGAGAACTTGATGGTTTGATAAAAGTGAAAGACTTCCCATTTAGATTTTTTAAAAGGAGTGTATTGTGATATGTCTGAACACATTTAGTTGCACCAATTGAGAAAATGTAAATTTCCCATATAAAAAAAAAATGGGTCCCACATTTCTCTAAGATAACTTAAGGAAATACCACTGGTGTTGCTCATCACAAGTAAAACTGCTTTACAAAAAGACCAAGCAGACTCTCACCAGGGGGGATCCTTTTCTTGTAGCTTGCCCTGGCTGGATGTTGGGTGAGCTCTAACTCTGGGCAGCTCCCCTGCTTGTTGTAAATTAAAGAATGAAATCTCTTCCAGGTTCTGAAAGGCAAAATGTTTCTTCCTAGATCCTCGGGAGTTCAAGAAATAGCGGCGCTGATAGCCCACCGTGCAGTGCAATGAAGATTTCTGGCCCCAGATAAGATTCTTGGTAAGCAAAACTGACAAAACCCAGAGGAAATGGGGAACTTCTGTCTCATTTCACACGTTGATCTGCTAAGGGTTTGTGGAAACAACCCACAACCCTGCCAAAAGGCTGAGTTGGGATTTTAACCTTTGTCTTATTGAGACTCTTAGCTGAAACACCAGGCCTGTAGAGCAGCGGCAGCATTACACCGGCATACATACGGGTTGGGAGCTGTGCCTTCGGAAGCTTTAGCAGACGAAATACTAAATATGCTGGGGGCTTACCAAGAAGAAACAAATAATTAGCGTGGCCTGTGCGCCGATGTAAATTTACATGAGGGAGACAGAGATAAGGCTGCAAGCTACTCTGCCCTTGCTCAGAAGTAGCCTAACGCTGATACATTTTAAAAGGTTTGGCTGAATTCCTATGTCCTCGTGCCAGCGCAGCTTCTTCCAATAAAAACAGAAATCGAATATTTTTTTAAAAGGTCAGCGAGGCTTCCTAACACCTTTATCTCTCATAGGCATGTCTTAAGTCCATGTGGTGTTTCTAAATAACCTCTTATTTTTTTTTAATTACGATTTAGTTATGATTTTCCTTGGCACAGACGAATGTGGAGCGCATGTAAGACGCCGTATTTGGCAAGAAATAGAAGAGCAAAGGCTCGCTTCAGCTATGTGCATTTCCAAGTACCATCACTCCAGCGACGTATTTCAGCGTGAGGGCATAAGAACATGGTTGGAAAATGGAGGCTGGGTATATATTATGTGAAGTGTCCCGATGAAATCCTAGGTGGAAGCATTAGTTACAGCTCAGCATCTGCCACATCCACAGTAGGCATGCGGCGCTCCTGGCGGATGCTTGTGGAGCCGTTTTGCTAAGTCAAGGAGCTGGCAAAGCACCTTGTTTTTAATGGGCATGCTCATCTCTGAGTGTCACGAGGCCAGACATTTCCAGATAATGCATTTCCAGATAATTTCCAATTGTACTTTTGGTAATGGTTCTAGGTATAACCTTTAGAACAAATTGATTGTCACTATTTCATGTGATTAGGCTGTATAGCCATTAAATTATACAAGCATGCCACGCTAAATACTTACTCTGAAAAGCGTTTTTCCAAAATCCTTTTGAAAACTGACACAAAACACTGTAATGAGCGTTTCACCGCAGTTACCTGAGTCGATCACCAATCATCAGAAACAACGAATCTTTGTGAATCTGTTGTATTGAAGCTGGAAACCAAAATGCACGGCAAATATCCCACATTTTTCACTTGTACCCGATGTTACGGAGGCAGAAAAACTTTTGGGGAGTCTTTCTGAGACCTAATCTGCCAGTATTTAAAAGCTAAAAGAGCCAAATCACAACAGGAGTGTACCATGTAGGAAAACCAGCTAGATAATGAGAAGAACTTGGAGCTAATGACCTGAGAGAGAGAAAAAGGAGAACTCCTCTTCCTTCAGCAACCTGATTTTGGAAAATTCCTACAGTAAGTGATGCTTCCTACATCCAAGTGATGCTTCTCAGCCTGAGCTGCTCCTGTCCTGCTCCACAGCAGAGCTGCAAGCCCTGAATCGCAGAGCCCAGCAGGTGGAGAGGTCCTCAGGAGGTCTCCATCCAACTTCCTCCTCCAAGCAGGATCGATGCCGGACTCAGCCCAGGATGCTCAGGGCTTTCTGACCCCAGCCAGGTCTTGATTGTGATCCATTTTATACAGATACACACGGGGAGCTGCCTCGTGAGCTGGTAAAGGGATAGCAAACGGGATAAAAGCACGGGCTGACAAAGAAGTAGTACCTATTTAAGAAGTGTATGTACCAATTCCACTTCCCCCTATATCTCTTATAGGGTTTGGTGTCAACCTCCCCGATCTTATTATTTAAATGCTTTTGGAGGTGAGATAACAACTTCTTTTATGCATGCCTGAAGAATCTGAAGCGCCGAGGTAGCGATAGCCAGTATAACTTAATTTCAAAAGTAATTAACGAGGCTGCATTTTAATGAGCCTTTTTAGACAGTGTTGTGAACCGGGCTGTTTCACGATGCCATTGTTCTCTGATTGCTGGAGGATAAAAAAAAATAAAAGGAAGCAGAATCTGGAAAAATGAATTTAAGGACAACAGCAGCCCAAATAAGAACCAATCTATACATCAGTTTGCATTTGTTTTATCTTTGCAGGGATTTCGGAAGCAAAAAAGCCAATTCTTCCAAAGTTCTGGTACAGAAAAGATCCACGAGGTTGTAAATTCCTGCCCTAGTCTCATAACTCATCAGCCTCCTTTCTTTCTGGAGTGGTTTAGTAGTCCGTTTCTCACTGTCCTTTCAGGAATGCAAAAGAGGGTCTAAGCAGACAGAATGGTGTCTGTAATAAGCAAGGCTTTATTATTTTTTTCCTGGGGTGTGATTTGGTTGCTACATCAAATCATTTCAGAATATTAACAGCCCCTTGTAACTCACTGATAACATCAGGATAGGGAAGAACAGGTGGGAGAAGAGGTCATGCATACTAAGGTGGAAATGTAATGAATACCATAAGGAGCTTCATCTCACAAAACTCACTGCTTTGTTGGATATTAACCTGTTCAATGGGTTTATGGGATCTATAGTGATACAGCAGTCATACAGCGCCTCCAAAAATGCATATCCTGGATGCTTTTCCTTCCAGGCTGCATGCATGTTTAGCAACTTTTCCTCTTGACTGTATTTCTTCCAGCTCTCAGAGACTGCAGACGATTAACTCAAAAAAAGCCTTCAGACGAAATGATTTTCGAAGGAAAGTGCTCCACGTACCCAGCCTCCAGCAGCCCGCGGAAAAGGAACAAACAAGCACCAGCACAGCAAATTGTGTTTATTTAGCACCCGGCACAACAAAGCTATCCCTGGGCACTTGACAAAAAACTTTCTTGTTTGAATCTCAATCTGAATTTATGTAAATCACCGTCTACATTTCAAAACAGCTGCTTGTAACAACTGTTCTGTTAACCGCTCCCTCTTTTTATTTATTTATTTAGAGTTGAAAAGAGGAAGCAGATCAGAGTTCTCTTCACCAGATTTCCTGCGCGCTTGGAGCTTGGCGACCTAAAGGGAATTAATTCATTTGGAAGATCTAGCCTTGGGAAAGTGTAAGACAAGTTATTCTTCCTACCTTGCTTTTTTTCCAAACATGTGAGCCTCGCCTTGCTCGCAGATTTGTCCATCTGTTGGAGCCCCCAGCCGAAAGCTGTCAGCACAGTGTTTGGAAACTCCCTGCGAGGCAACAGGGACATTACAGGCAGCTGAAACATGGAGTAAGGGGGAGAGTGAGACAAAACGTGTCCCATACGTGGCCTGGCCCTCGTTCAGTGCTTGAAACACTGATGGGCTTCAGGCAGTCAGGGTCATGCTCCTTCTGCTCGGAGGAACCAAACAGCCTCCGCTCCTCCTGTGCATAGGGGCTTCAGTTAGGGGATGAACCCTGTCTGCTCGGGCTGCTGCTTCCACTCCGGACCTCTCCCATTCCTCCTCCAGCACATTTTCCTGCAGGAGGAGAGAGCTTTGCTGGTGCTAATTTATTTATTTTGGATCACCTTAGGAGACATGGAAGCAGGAGACGTCCAAGGATCCTCCCTTCAGGCTGCACACCAATATCCACAGGTGTTTCTGCTCCGTTTGGGGGCTGTCTCAGGACCACAAGGGAGGCGGATTTTACACCGACGGGCTTCTGAAACGTCTCCGGTCTCGGCACGCTGCATCCAATGCATCATGTAAAGGAAAGAATGGAGTAAGTGCCTTCTACACTGGAAAAACAAGACCAAAAAAAAAAAAAACCAAAAATCATGGGGTTAAAAACAATAACCAGAATGCAATTATTTCTTCGGTTCCCATAAATGCCAAGGAGCTCTGTTCTGCACACAAGGAACAAATTGTGAGGTCGTGGCATCAGTGAAGTCTAACATTGTTTTTAAGCGGGGCCATTCCGAGCTTGGGAGGGTCACAGGGGTAATTCTGGGGGCAACGTTTAGTGACTTGCAGAAGTATTTGGTCGTTAGCTCACGCTGCTGGGCAGGATAAATAAGGGAATAACCTTTCTGCTAAATAACAGGGATATTATGACGTTATGTGCTCAGCATTGATTAGCTTCCTCTAATATCAGCAGCAGTTAAAATACTGGTGAAATGCAAGTACAATCACATTATTTTTCTGTTTTGGAAAGACTTTGGCTTTGTGCTGTTATGACAGATGGCTATTTTAATTCTCCAGCGATAGTTCAGCCCTGTTATATTTGTTTATGCTGCCATATTCTGTAACATACCTACAATGAACGTGGCAGCAGCATCTCAGAGCATTGGTTGTGGATCAGGACCAAAAGGTCCGAGCCCTCTGAACACCCAAACAAATGTTTGCAGCCTAAATATAGGAGCCAGCAGATGGAGAGACGCAGTCAGGAAATCCCAAGAAAAGCACGAGACAACACAAACTCTGATCATCTCAACACACCAGTAGCCTAAGCACCATTACTTTAGTAAAATAGTGGGAATGGGAGACCCAGGAGACCTGTGCCTAAATAACTTGTCCCATTTCTAACTCATCTTGCCTTCAGGTCCAACTCCTGGCTCCACGCAGGACCCCCCAGAAATCAAACTCTAGCTCCGAGAGCATTGTCCAAATGCCTCTTGAACTCCAAGCACCCGGCTTTTTGGTGTACAACCTGAATGTAAGTGGCTACAAAGGGTTGTTTCATTCATTTAATATTTAAATAAGTTACTAGTATTTCTCTTGCTGTCTTGTTTTCCAGTATTAAATGGATTTATACGTCCTCTTCAGACTTTCTGAGAAATCTCTATTTCACTTCATGTTGGACATTAAATCCTTTAATTTTCCCATTGAGCCAAATGCCATAATTTACTTACCCAAATCACCATCTTTAGGTTTTTATGGTGGTGAATTCTCTCCACCTTCATCCCTCTCTCCTTTTGCACAGAAATAAACACAAGCCTCTTTTTTGCAGCAGAAGTTTGTGCTATTTTCTGCTATATAACATTTTTTGGAAAGAAAAAAAAAGGAAAGAATAAAAAAACAGGAAGAAATGAATAAGGTTCATATTTTTTTTCCTTTTGGAAAGGAAAAAAATATATATTTTGGTGCTATATAACATTTTCTGTGCATTGTTCTTTCCCTTGTAGAAAAGACCTGGGTAAAATGATCATTTTCACCCTCAAAACCAGGCAAACGTTTTCTGTAGGATTTCTGTGCCATCAAGTAGCGTAACACAAACCACATCCCCTGCAGTGAGATTTTTTTAAAGTCTGCTCAGCAAAACTGGTCCTTAGCATGTTGGTTAAATATTATGGGCTGGATTCTTCGTGGCCATACACTGAGGGAGTCACCCTGAAGTTGATGGAAATTATTTGGGACAGCAGGTGGGGATTTTCTTCTATAGACCCAAAGGATTTATGAAGCATTCCATCCTATTATCTCCTACTATTTTGTCTGTATTTCAGCTCTGAAAAACATATACAGTCCCCAAATGGAAGCATTTCACATTTTTCCTGCCCTAAATCTTTTTCAGTAACTGCTCCCACGTAATGCCAAGGCAGAAGAGAGGCTGGAGCCCGTGGCTGAGGACTTCTCCAAAGAGATTGAATCCGACTTTCTGGCAAGCTGCCCTACCTTTTTGTACGAGAAGTAGAGTCTTTCAGGGCACAAAAGGACATCAAGAGAGTGTTTAAGGTAAAAAGCAAACCACTGGGCTAACACCACAATTTTCTGTTCTTTTAAGGAAAAGCCTAAAAAAATATTGTGCTTCATCTCACGTTGTTCCCTTTTTTAGGCCTCTAGCTTTAGCCATATTCTGCTTTCTATTTCAATTTGATTTCATTTTTAAAAAGATGCGTGTACTCCTCACTGCATCTTAGTTATTTTTCCCAGCTGATTCTTCCTTTCTTCCTCCCAGCTGACATTCAGATGCACGCAGATTGTAATAATGCTTTGTTATCACTCATTAATCAGCAGGTCAGACTCAACAGCCTGTTTTTCTTGGGTTTAGCCCTCCTGTAAGTAGCAACAACAGCGATGCAGATCTTCAGTCAAGCTATTACCATAGGAATAAACAAGAATAAATACACTTGGGATGTCAGAGATGGTCTTTCAATGTCTAAACTGGACACATTTATTTAAATATCACAAATGATTTAGCTTTCTCTAAAGAAGAAATTAATTGAAAAGTCTATTTCTTATAACAGAAAATGACTACTTACTTTTTCCTCTCTTACTGTAAGCTGCTATCACTCACGTTACCGTCACTTTCTTGGTTCTTCTTTTGCTTTTATGGAACATTTCCTAAGGAATTTTGCTCCAACACAAAACCTTTTCACCTTTTTTTTTTTTTAAAATTTAAAAAATATTATTTAAATGTGTCTTACAGTGAGCTATTCGATGCAGAGATCAATGTAGTAGACGTTAAAAGCTGTCATGGAATTTTAATTCAATGTAATAAATCCATCATACACAAAGAATTGCAGTGTAAGTGCAGCCGAATGGGATTAATCTGGTCAGATGAATGTCGCAGGCTTTCAGACTTCAAGTCACTGCTCCTTGATTTATATTCACAAAACCTGTCCTCATTCAAAAATCTGTTTTAATTTAAACTCCCAGAGCTGTTCCCTTGACTTAATTCAGCAAAACTCAACTGAAGCACACGGGGCTAGGTTTCTACCAAATATAAAAGTGTAAAACCTCATTTATTTTCAGTTTTCAAACAAATCTGGGAGGACTTTTATTTATCTATTTATTTATTTTCCTTTTTCCCTAGCAAAGGAGAAGACCACACTCTGTAAGTTTGTTATTACATGTCTATGGCATCTTTGGCGTACACCGCATCCTTAATAGACTTCAAAGACCCTAAGACTACAGCAGGAGATGACCAACCCGTCAGGGAACTTTCCTCATGGATTTCATCACAAGTTCAGGTACTAAACTGAGATCATAACACAAGGGGAATCAGGAGATATGAAAGGACTGTAAAAGCAGGAGGCGGCTCAAGGGATCCATCGAGATGAAATGGAAATGGGGCATGGAAGAACATTTTCCACCCACAGATGCACTTTCCGGGCTAGCAAAGAAGCTCTTTACAAAAGTGCCTAGTAATTCTGGGCTGCAATCTGCTTTCCTGAGTGTCTCTGAAAGTCAACAGATTCCCTCCAGTCTCTGAAAACAGGTCCCAGGTGAGCTATGTCAAGGTCACTAACCAAAATCACCGATATCTCGTGGCTGATCCATGTTTCCTGCTTCACTTTTCATTACCCTTCACCTTTTTCTCATCCATTCTCTTTTTTTACTTTCTTTCTATTCATCTTTTTCTACTCCAACATCCTTAGTCAGTCTTTAGCCTTTCCCTAGGACAGGAACCCAGCTGACTGCAATGGGAAATCAGCTCTTCAAATTTCTTTGTTCTTGTCAAGAAGTAAAATAACACATTTTTTTCCTACCTTTGCTTGCATTAGGTCACTTCTAGTAGATATTTGACGTTACCCTGATGCACAGTATCACTATTAAAAATCCTTTACATTGGTGTCTAAAACATTTCAACACTTCTCTGATGAAGAGAAGAAAATAACTGCAGCATCTTGCATTCTTTGGTGGTTTCATTTGTGATGAATTTTGGCATTTTAACGGCAGGCATCCGAATTCCAGACAGACCAGACATGGAAATGGCAAAGGGCCGTGGCTCCTGTTTAATGAGGTCGTGAATTTTCTTTCTCCAAAATGTTTGCTTAGTAATTTCATTAAAGGAAAATAAAGCAACTTTAGACTTTGACTAACATCTGGCAACGACAGAGAGAGGAAAAAAAAGCAGAATTCATTAGTGGCTAGCGCTGATTAGTACTTATAAATTATTTGTGCCTCCCCAAACAAATCCAGCGTTTCCTGCCTGAAGATCTTCGGCACTCAAAGACGGATTTAATTTACACGTTCATTTAAAGCTAGCCGCAGTGAAGGAATCCGGTGACAAGATGCGAAAATAACAGTTACGCAGCCTCACCTAGGTATTGCCACAGCTGGCTTGCATACAAACTGTGGTTTTTTTTTTCCATTTTTTTTCCATTTTTTCCCCTTTTTTGAATCTTAAAACCACTCAGATTTCATGTTTCTATACCACAGACAGAAAAAACGCACTCGCTCTTGCCCAGACAATCAGTCATCACCAGCTATTCTTTGTTTCATTCAAAGGCTCTGTGAAATACCGCACCCTCTCGCAGCGAGCATTACATAAGTCCCCTTATTATTTGCCAAGAAATTGCAACAAGCAAGGTACTCAGCTAATTAGACATTTCTCCCTTTTGCTTTTGACATTTCCATCAACTCGAAAATTTGCAGACTAGATTACTGAGAGAATTTTAAATGAATACTGGAGTGATTAAGCGGGGAAGATGAATACTAATGCATCTCGAACTGGGTTAGCGCCGTAATGAATTTAACATATCTGGTTTTAAAGTGGACTAATTAACAATTAAGTCTCAAGTGAAACTTATTTATATCTGTGTTTAAAAAAAAAATACCCCAGCCCCCCGCCTGCTTAGTTTTGGAGAGGGAAAACTTCTCAGCCTGCTGTTTGGCAGGATGCAGCTGCTGCAGATTTTTACCTTCCCTACAGGCAGGTATTTCTCCTCTCAAGGTATCCGCGGGGACGTGCAAAGCCTTCCACAACCCCTTTTCCCCAAAAATGGGTATCCTAAACAAGGAATGATAAGAACATAATGACAGACAGCCTGTTACAACATGTGGCTTCTTTTTCTTTTCCTTTTTTTCCCCCTTTTTTCTTCTTTCTTTTTCTTTTTTCTTTTTCCCTTTTTTCTTTTTCTCTTCTCCAGCTCAAGTAGAACAGAAAGGGATGGGGCTGCTACTCCCTTTGGACTAAAACATCTCTGACAGGTGAAAATTGCGGCATCCCAAAGGGGATTAGCACAGCATTAACTTACTTGTCAAATACAAATGTCAGGTTAATTTTGTTCCTAGCTCGATATTCAGACAATACACACCTTTCTTCTGAGATCGCTAGAAAGGTGTCTCTGTGCATATTTTAATTACAGTGGAAGGGGATCTATCTGTATCCTGGAATGCATGAGTGTCTGTGAGATTCTCTGAAATAAATATCTTCTATTCAACACCTTATTTACAGACTTGAAGGCCTGCAAGAACCACATCAGTTCCCAGCCTACCTGTTTAGGAAACATAAGCCAGAAAACTTCACCAACAAATTTTCTCTAAGTAGATAGAGTGCTGAAAACTTTGCAGACACACTGCCGCTGCCTGGAAGCTAATGATAAGGGAAGAGGTAACATATCTCCCTCGTCCAAGCCCAGGAAAACCCTGAAATCAGTATAAATTATGGGTTGGAAAGCAAACAGAATAAATCCGTTGTAAATTTTATGTTATTTTTCAATGCTAAGATTGTGGTTTGGAGATGGGTAAAGAAATTTCATTCAGATAAAGCGCCAAGCCCCTGCATCTGGAATTTTACTGGGATTTGTATATAGATAAAGTCTTTTACAAATCCCAGCTGCTTTCGTTATTTATGTGTGCATATAACCCCCTACAAGTACTATATCTGTGTAATATACATCATATATACAGTAACCTAAGCATTGAGGGCGATAAACTACATTTAATTTAATATCTGAGCAGACGAATATTTGGGGAGTAAAAAGAAAGTTTTCAACATGTCAGGAGAAAAGAAATGAAGGTAAAAGAGGAGAAAATGGGATCTTAGACAAATGCTGGATGTCTCCTCGTGTTGCAAGGAAAGCAAAGGGCTTTGGAGCTTCTAGTCTTCAGCTGATCTGAAAGTGATTTCCTACCTTGTAAATGCAGGTGCTCTGATTTGGGTCAGATTTATGTAATTTACCCTTTTCAGTCCTTCGTGGGACTGTTTTAATTATGAGAGCACATAGCTCGCTTCTGTAATAACCAGGCTTTCTTCCCTCAGCTAGCAATGTATTTTCTTTTTGTGTACGATCAGGAGTTTTGTCGTTTCATTTAAAATTTCTTTTAATTAAACTAGCTCTACATGTCAATTTGCATATGTTCTTATATCTAAGAACAGGAATTACAGCAAGTTAGAAAGTAAATAAAGCAGAGAGTGCCTCCTCTGGCACTGTACATACCCCACATTACGTGTCAAAAATAAATACATCCAGGATATTCAGAATTAATTGTGTCTTATGAGGCTACCATTTTATTTGTTCCCCTTACACAGGCTCACATCCTAATAAAAATCATTTGCCATCTTTACTCGTATATTAAAAGCCATTTAAAATCAACTGAAAACCGCTCACCCTGTCACATACCTTATAAATGAAGATAAATGATGCAGAGAAAAACCCCACAAATGCTCTATTATCTGAAACGTTATGGAAATATTATTTGCAGAATTAATTAATGAAGACTTGACAATTGCTGAAACCATTCTGGGTTGTTCAATTGCTCCAAAGTAAAAAGAAGCCACCTGTTCGGAACTTCTACTGACCGGTACGTGCATGCAAAGACAAAGGGGAAGGAAAGGTGATAAACATAAGGTGATAAACATAACTAAATCCCAAAGCTGGTGCCATTACTATTCACATTATTAATACCATTACCCTTTTTCAGTCTTTTTTGCAGCCCGGTATCGCTCGTCGCTCAGGACAGGAACCTGGCATCTTCTTTGTGACCTGCAGCTCCTCACATCCAGGACGTGTCCAAATCCTGCCAGTTATTTCTGCAGAACACCTCCCAGATCCTCATTTGAGCCATCTTCATCCCATATCTTGATTACTGAAGCACCCTGCCTTTATTCAGGCTCCTTACAAAGAACATGTTCCCTCTCCATCACGTGAACCGCCTCAAAGGTCTCAGTATTTTTCCTTCCTTGACCTCTGAAATGGGGAAAATGAGGAGGGAGGAGGAGGAAAGGGAGTTTTCCTGGGATGTAGTGGAGAGCAGTCATGCCCAGAGCCAGCAGGTAAGTCAGGATACACCACAGCTCCTAGTGCTGGCAGCAGCTCTGGTAGGACTGGGCTGATTTATCTCTTTGCTGCAGGTGCAACCAATTCCTTGGTCTGGGGGCAGGAAGGAGCAGCCTGGAAATCACAGCACAATCTGCAGAAGCACTGAACATGACTCACTCTAGGTGTTTTATTTCATAAATATCCTAGTATGTGAGGATTTACCAATTATTTCCATTGTCCTTTCTTCCTTCTTCCTGTTTTTATTCCTCTTTTTTTTTTCAGTCTCCATCCCTGGACATACTCAAAACAGTTTCCCCTAAGCAACCCCATTTAACTTTAAAATTGCCCCTTTTTGGAGTGTGTGGTCCAACACTAGGTGATCTTCAGAGGTCCTTCCAACACAAAATATTATATAAAA
Source organism: Heteronetta atricapilla (assembly GCA_011075105.1). Lineage (NCBI taxonomy): Eukaryota > Metazoa > Chordata > Aves > Anseriformes > Anatidae > Heteronetta > Heteronetta atricapilla. The sequence continues at coordinate 1,380,475 of CM021763.1, forward strand.
GATTATACTTATATAATATTATATAATTTAACTTAAGATTCTCAACAAGAAGAAAAAATTTCATGAATAGCAAATCAGGTTATGCTAAACATCAAAGAGCTGGAGTGCCATGCTTCTGTTTGATAAAATATTTGGGCATCAGATTTAAACCCTAATGCTCCAGGGCACGTTTTTTAAAAAGTCTGATCAATGTTAGTTCTTAACTAATAATACTTGGTAGGTCTTGACCAGGCGCTGGAGCTTGTCAGTGGATTTCTACATGATGAAAAGTGTTTTTTGTGCTCAAAACTATATATAAATATATATATATATCTTTTTTTTTTTTTTCAGGGGTGAAAGTGTGTTATTCAAATCCAGATTTTCCCCAAGGCTCCTGGATTAATTCCTCGGTTGCTCTGACTGGAGTTTGGGAATTAAGGTACATCCTTAGAGCTGAACAAGACTGACATCATTAAGATTTCAGACTTTCCTGCTACGGGCAAAGTAACGTACGTTTGATTTTAACTTCACTCCAGCTATAACATCTGTAGATTTTCAAAGCAATCTAAAAGTTAGGATCCAAAAATACGCAGAATTCCATCAGAATTTTTTATATCTGGATTATTTTGAAAACCTCAGGTTAAAACATTGTGTTTTTTTTAAAAAAAAAAAATCTGCCCTACACGGTTCCTTTAATAAATAATTAAAAGGTAAAACTTCATTGTTTCAGAACCACGGTTTCCAATTTGGATTTATAAAAGGGAGAACCTGGTGAAATGGCTCGTTCAACTTTCTGGCTCTGATTGCCTTTAGCACATGTCATTTCTGGGAATATTGTGCTCCTTAATGATGCATGCTATCTGCTTTACCGTCCCAGCCTTTAATTCTGGGGCAGCGCTCACATTTTCAACTGATTCAGCAGAAGAATCTTCTTACTGTGGAATTTTCTCAGCCAAGTTGCCCGAAGGTCACCTTGGATATCAATTAAAGAGCTCTCTCCTTTTCTTGGGTCTTCACTGGAATAATCGTGGGCCCTTGAAAAAATAACTTTAGGGAAGATTCATGGAAAGAGAAAATTGCTGTGAGCTTCTCCCCATCATTCCCGAATGGCAGATACACCAACAAGAACCTGCTGGTTGCCACTGGGATCTCTAAAGGGTGGCTCCAGAAGTTTTGGTGGAAAAAAAATGACATTTTTCTATTCCTTTGCTCACCAAAGTGAGACATAGGTCTGTGCTTATGTGAGTGTGATGAATAAATACCTATTAAATTGGAAAGGCTTCCTCCAGCCAGCTTGGAAATCCCGAACTGTTCACTCACAGCTATTTGTATGAAAATTATTTCCTTGCTGTCCACAGCCATAAATATGGATAAGGTCAGTAATCCAAGGACATCATAAATAATACTGAGATTTCTTGATGGTGACACCTGATTCTTGCTGATTCACTGATTTTTTTGGTGGTTCTTTGCTTTGGTTGTCCTATTTGTGCCAAATTAGAGAAGTTCGGGTGCACCTGAGGATATGAAGTGCAAATATGTTCTTGCAGAAGGTATGAATGTCGTTTTGTCACATGGCACCAAATCCATCAATCCACTGATGGTTGCACTTGATGATCTTATGGGTCTTTTCCAACCTAAATAATTCCCTGATCTTGTATGACACAGCAACACAGAACAACCTCAAACATCAGTATGTAAGGTGACAAACTCCTGTCTGCAATGACTTTTTTTCCTTAATGCATATCCAGAACCATACGGGAACGTTGTTGAAACATTTTCAACATCCTCATTTAGCAAATAGCTGGAGGCAGATGAACCAGCTATTATCTGTCACTGAATGAAGGCTGCAAGATGAAACAAAAATAGCCTGTCGGGGTTCCAGGCATACATTTCCTATTGTGTTTGTGCTCAGCAACAGCAGAGAAAAACCACAGATGCCACGCTAGCCTTTTGTAATCAGCTAATGGACATGAGTAATATATAGCCATCAGAAACCTGTCTTGAATATGCCTGGGATATGCACAGGGAGGCAGAGCATCTTGTGTCTCAGTTCAGCAAGCATTCCCAGCCAAATCACCATTTCTGGAAATCTTGTAGGGACCCGAATTGGTTGATTTATGTTTATCCATCATTATTTATCCATCATTATTCACCTTTTATCATTTATATGTTATCTTTTTTTTTTTGTATCATAGGAAAAAAAACATGTAGATACAAACTGCAAGCCAGGGATTTCAGGGATTTTGTTTAAATGAGAAGGCAGTTTCAAGCTCAACAGATTCTTTCTCTTTTTTTTTTCCATACACAGCTAATTGCCTGTAAACCATCAATATTTAAGAACTGCGTTGTGAGGACAGCTGGACCACGGGAAGATTTTGCGCTATAAACTGAAGCAAATCAGCTAAACTTGGGGAAATCTCTGCAGATAAATTGTGGGTATGTAGGGGAAGGGGGTGCTTTTCATTAAACCAGCTAGTGTGCTGTACTATTCGAACACACACAAACCATGCACACATTTACATGCTGCACAGATGCTATTTGATGTGTTATGTCTAAATATTACACGTGTAAGCCTCAGGCTTTATTGGCAAGCTCTGCTCTCAAGCCTCAGCTCCCTTGGGCAGAGAGGGCATAGGAAAAGAAGGGAAGATGGAGAGAGGGGCCACTTAAATTGCATATGTTGAAGTTCCTAGGTAGGTGGAAATTCACTGGAGGGTGGGCTCCAAGGTTGCTGAGCCATGGCACAAAATGCATCTGGGGGCTGGTTACTCGTTGTACCGCACAATCACAGAATATCCTGACTTGGAAGGGAACCACAAGGATCCTTGAGCCCGACTCCACACAGGACTACCCAAAAAGCTCTTCTTGTAGGCAAACGGGGATAAGGTGACAGGACCTGGACAACCGGGAACAAGGGAAACGCTGACAGTATTCTGACCATGCATTTTAGTCTAAAAAAATACATTTAGGATCCTATGCTTCTATGAATGATCAGATCCCATTAATTCTATGACATAATTTAAAGCAGGTTAAAGGAAAACTTAAATTCACTGAGTAATGATGTTTGGTTCTTGCATAAAAGCATCTTCATTTAGGGACGGTGGATTAACTGCATTAAGTAATCAATCCTTAGCCGGTTTGCCTTAGCTTTACCTTGTGTTTCCATGTACCTTATTACCTTCATTTATATCAGCAAATAGTAGCTGTCATCAGACCAGGCCAAGATGCAAATTCTGGGCGCTAAAGAGGAAGCCTGATTTTTCAACTCAACCAAACACAAACCATTCTGCTTCTGTCCCAGTCCTGCTTTTGCATCAGCAAGTGAGCAGCGATCCATATTTCATTCTTACCTTGTCCAAGCCAATTCGGTGTCTCCGGACCTGACTGGCATGCCAAGCAACCTCTGCTTCCCATCCCCAACGGTGCCTGTTAAAAGAATTCCCCAGTGCAAGGCTACCGCCGGTTTCTCGACCTAAATTCGTTCAATCTTCCTCCGTGTACCACCCCAGAAGGTCACGGTTTGTATTGGCAGAGGACATAGTCTATATATTCAAAAGGAGGCTGGGATCACAGAAAAAAAAACTGAGATTACACAGGCTTTTCTACGTCCTGAATAAAGATTCGACGGCGCACTCACAGAGCTTGGTACCTTGGTGGTCGGGGGATCGTAGCTGGATGCAGAACAATTTTTTTTAAATATATCACTACTGGAAGGGAACCAAATCAGACATCTGACTTTCAACAAGTAAAAAAATAGCCTTGTTTAAAGTCTTTTCAATATTTATCTATTTTTTTCCCCGCCTTTTCTTGTACCAGCTTCAGTTCTGAAGTTGATATTAAGAGTGAAAATTCTTTATTTCTATTTTCTTGTGCGTTTGTTTTCTTGTTTGTTTTTTTAACCTGGGCCAGATTCTGTATTCTGTCATGATTTCAGAGTAATCAGGAGGACTCGTTCTAGCTTTAGACTAATTTAAACCAAAATGTTAGCCAAGAGAGATGCTTATGGGTTTGTCCTCAGTTTTTTCTCACCTTTAAAAGACCCTGTAAGTCGTCATGTTTTTTCTTTAATTTTGGTCTGCATTTTGCTGTGCAGATCCTGAAATCCCTTTCTTCTGTGCCTAGGCGACATATTAAAAACTAATAAGCATCCACAAGGATATTGAAGGCACCTATTTTGTTTTTCACCCGGGTAAACGACCTGATTTTCAGTCATTTTGTAGCACATAAAGCTGTCGGTACCTAAGTACATGCAGTACTAATTACCAGTAATTGCATTTCTAAGTGCATAAAGCACCAGTTACCAATGGGCAGGTGTCTTTTTTACGTGGTCATTTGGAAATAAAGAATCAGACTGAAATAATCCTCCTCATCATTTCATTTACACGTGAACACCAAAAGCACCAGATGGAGATGGTTGGTTGAGCCAAATGAGTGATAGAGGCTTAATTCGGCTTGGTAATGGATTCATTCAGCTTCTTTTTAATTAGAAAGTTTTTCACCATTTCCCCCTCTGAAACAGCTTTCTAAAGGCAGGTTTATTGCAGGAGGAACCCATCGGTGGCACTAAGGAACATGGCACCGAAAAGAATTTATCACAGATTTCAAGAGGGGAAAGTCTGCCCATGAAATTTTAATGGGATATACATGCAGTGATGGGTAAATATAAAAGAATTGAATTGATTTACACCAAACTGAATTTGGTACACACCCAGATCTAAAAGCTTTTCCACTCTATCTCGGAATTTCATACGAAGAAACGTCACCTGAAACTTCTGGTTGACGAAGAGGTTCGGAGATGATTGACTTTTATGGGTATTATTTTATCCTAACCAATCTTTCCATCCCTAAATATGAATCTCAGCCATTTTGGTGTGGTTGCTACTCAAGGGAATATTTCATTTGAAAGTCCCTTTAGCAACACAGAGAGGAGCTGAGAGCCGAGCTCCCTTCTCTGTGCCTAACCGACTCCTTCTGCCACAGAATCTTATCAGCAAGCCCCTCGAGGAGCCGCCCTTGTTTGCCTTGGGAAGAAAAACAAAGTTCTTGTACACTCAGCGGTAATGCTTTAGTTACATGCCTCATTTTATGAAGGGCATTATCTCTAATACGTGTCAGTTCGGGACGACTGGAATATTCATTTGTTTTGATGCTGATAAATGAGTTGTAGAAAGCGACAAAGCTTTGCGATTACTTTGTTGATCTAACCACGTTCCAAATCCGCTGAACTAAGAAAAAAAAATCCCTCCAGTTCGATGAGGAGATCAAAAGAACATAACCTGATGAGTATCTAAATGCACCGAAATGAATTTACTGAACCAAGCCAGCTCAAGTTTTGTGCAGCTTAGGCCAGAGGACATAAAATGCATGACGCTTTCATTTGGCTTTCTGCTCAAATGTAAGATTTGGAAGCTAAATGGGACCAAAAAATAAATAAATGTTACAAATTCATGTCCAGTGGAAAAGAAAGGGACTTTCTGGGGACAAACATGCCCACATCCTTTGGGGATGATTTGTTAGAAAGGTATATCAGGAGGATAACGATAGCAGATTTTGTTCTACCTAATATTTGGCAGTCCTTAATGTGTGATGAGAAGGTGGGAGATGGCATCTGACATGGCCAGGCTTTTATTAGTCACTGCCTAGAACATCTTCTTATTGTCCTTACGTCTTCTTATGTAATATTCTTATTTCTAAGAGTTTTCTTATGATCAGCCTTGTCAAGTGGGGCTGGTGCCTCCATACTTGGACTTCTAAATGCCCACAGATGTGAGAAACGAGGAAAAACAGAGATATTCTCTCCAAAAACGTCTCCCTGGGCATTGAGTCCAAAATGATAATTGGAGGGAGGAGAGAATTCCCCCTAGAAAGTGAAGTGAGAAGCTGGGGAGAAGGAACTCTGAATGTATTTAATCAAAGCAAGAGGAGAACTGTGTGAGCAAGGAGTATCAAACAGGGTATCTGCATTTAGGGGAAGGACACACAATGATGCGCTCCATTATTATGGGGACAAGTCCATTAAACCTGAATAGCAGGCGTTGCTGCTGAGCAAATATTGGAGGAGAGAATAAATGAACATAGCAAGACAAATGGAAAAGGGGGCTTTGAAAAATGCCATGTAGCTATTCCGGGACAGACTGTCTGGAAAGGCAGGTTTAGGAAAGCAGGAGAGGGGAAGCAGCGTAAAAAATGTGGTGTCTTCCTTCAACAACACTGAAATAGAAGGGAAACTTGGCAAAAACTTCATGATTTTGGTTTTGGCGGGCATCTATATTAAACTGAAATGTGAAGAATGAGGAAGAGTGGGAAAACTGGGCTGCTGGCTCTGAATTCCCCGAGCAAGGGCAGGTCTCAGTGCCACGTGCACACCGTAATGCCTTGTGACAGCAACGTAAATGATGGCTGAACGCTGATTCTCCACATTTGGCCAGTGAAACGATCACATCACAGTTATTATAACTCACGTTACTATATTCTCCTCGTTTGTCACCGTCGGGTGTTGTCCCCCATCTAACATGTAGTGGTTTCGTTCTGATCTTAGAGCTTCTAACGCTGGATAATTCACCATTTTCCTAGGCAATCCCTTGAAGCCCTTAGCAGTTGCTTACACATCATCTCACGCTCTATCTGTTTTGCAGACCTCTGGAAATTTGGAGGAAAGGGAGCTGTCTCCATCACGAAGCAACCAGATCGCTTCCTCAGCAGCCCGTCACCCAGCCAGGACTGGCAGGACACAATCTGCTCACCCTGGGGGAAGAGGAAATCCCCAGAATTTGTGTTTCACCTCGAAGTAAAGGGAAAAAGGTAACACACAAACTCCTCCAGAGAGCTATGAAGTGCCCATTCTGGCTTTTTATTGTGACAACGCAATTACTTTTGTCAGGAAATTTACCACTTCACTCGATTCTAAGAGAAAAAAAATGGGTGAGTATTCGTAATAATTAAAAAAAATGACATTCCTTTAAAAAATGTCACCAACTTTATTATACTGAATTAGTGTTCACAGTCAATTAGCTACCTACCGAAAGAAAATATCTTTAGCTGGAAATCTTTAGACTGGAATCTGCTTGCACTGAGGAGGAGAGAGGCAGGACACGAGCTCGTTGGATCACAAATGCTGAAGGTTTGCTGAAAGAACAGGTCTTGTGAAAAGCTTTTATCCATCCGATTAGAGTCTAAGTTCACCCGATAAAAGCCCCAGCTTCAAATTCTTGTGTATTTAGGAACCTGGCTGCTGGTGCCATGCTAAATTCGGGAGCCCAAGCCCCGTCATGCTCCTGACCAGCGGGCGTGACTAGCCCAAGGTCTGTACGCCTTGCACACCCAGGGGTAAAATTCTTGCTGGTGTTGACCAAGTTTTTGCAGATGAATTTAACGTTGGATGGGCACACAGCAGGTAAGCATTAGGTGCCACGTCACATCATATTGCAGGGATTTTTTTCTTTTCCATCTGATCTCTTCAATCCATCCATGAAGTGAGATTCAAGAGCTAAAAGACATGCTCAGCTGTCAGCTTTTAGCTCAGCTCAGGGCGGATGTTGGTCCAACTCTCAATTATTCGCTAATCTAGAAGACCTATGAAGGAGGTGGATCTGACCTTTGAAAATAATCCTCTTAAACAGGATTGTGAAGACAGAATATGAACTCGACTTCCTTGACCCGATTTCATCAGCAAGCGCTGATTCATTGAAATTGAAACATTTTGCAGAAAATAGAGCAGTTTTCGATGGAAATTTCCCTGATTCCCAGGCAGGAACCTGGGGGAACTGGCTGCTTTTAGAGCAGCTCTGCTCTCCCTCCCTCCAGGACATCCCTTCCCTTGCAGCTAGGTCCTTCCTGAGCAAACCAACTTCAGCGGGAACTGCCCCTTGAGATAACTCTTTAATTTTGCTAACGCCTTTCTCGGTGTGGCCACTGCACGATTCTTTTAACACTTTCTCTGTGGAGCCTCACCCCGAATTCTTAAAACAAAACGACTTGTAACTTGTGTGACCTTTCAGAGCAATATATCGCCAGTGACTGTATTAATGATATTTTATAGGCAGGGAGAGATTTAGCATATCAGGCTGTCTGCAGAATTTAGTGCAGAGTGCTTTCAGGCCAATTAAATGGCAAGACGGGACCCAAATTATGCCCACGTACACATGTAATATATGAGAAATCTTAAAGGCGTTTGGATACATTCAGGGAAGATGAACCCTGCACTGATTAAAATGCAATAAACCAGCAATTAGCGGGCATGCCACTCCTTGGAGAGGGGGAAAAAGTCTTGGCTGTAAGAGCGGGTTCAGAGCAAAACAGACCAGCTGTGAGTTAGTTGCCAGGAGCTGAGTCTGAAATCAACCCTGTTTAAATGATAATGATGTGAATTTAAGCATTCTGGTTATTTGCACGATATTTCTCATCTATGGGTTGCTCCTGACGCTTTGCTACTGAAAATGGGGAGGAAATGATAAATCTGTGTCCTGCCTGGATGCAGTCCTTGCAGAATGGACTAAGGACTGTTGCCACCACATCCCCCCCAGCTGCACCATGCTCTCGAGGGGTGCCTGGGGTGTCTTGAGCCCATGTGTCTTGCAGGCTGGCATCCCAAATCTGGGGAGGTGACTTTCCCGCGTGCCTTTAATAAGCTGCTGCTGATGCTGTGCCTTCCTCCCTCTCCCCTTTTCTCTCTCGAAGAGGCCATCAGGGTTGGCAGAGGGCAGGACTTGACTAGTCGCCTAATCAAATCAGCGAGCGCCGAAAAGGTCAGAGCCGCTGCGGGAGAGCGTTGGCTTTCACAGGCTGTCACCGAAGGAAGCGCGGCGTTGGAACGTTACGGAGGGAATTCAGCCCAAATCCGAAAGAGAAACCTGAATCGCCTCCTCCCTCTAGGTGCTGACAGGTGGTGGTTTATCCTCCCGTCCTATTTTTCAGCTTTTTCAAAAACCTCTGTCGAAATAAAAGCTGCTGGGATCACAAAATGTCCGTCCCGGGCTACCCCGTCTTCCACCTTTCTGAGGTGGAAGCTTTTATTAGACGGCGTGTGGATAATATCGAGGGCTGGAGTGGCTCCTCGTAGCCTGTTAGCCCTCGCTAACATTTTTCTCCATCAACAGCTTTTTGACTAGGCTGTGACTTGAATTTCAAAGAGCCCGGTGACTGTGCTGTTTGCTTTGCTGAGACGGTTTTATTAGCGCTGCAGGATGAGGGGTAGGATCTTCAGAGATTTTTTTATTTTTTTTTATTTTTTTGCCATCCAGTCCGTGTGAGTGGAGCTGATTGAGGAACGAGCACTTTTGAAGCCCCTCGTTTGCTGTTCGCAGTCCTGAGGCTCAGTTCATCATTCGTCAAGTTCGAGTTAGCATGGATGTGGTTTCTGTCACTTAGAGAATGTAATGCCGGTCAAAACCCCCAACAAACAAAAAACCTGATATCCTCCTGACTCCAAAAAAATTAAATAAAGAAAGAAAATGGGCAGATGCCAGCCCCTTGAGTTTTTTCTGCAGGATCAAGAGATGAAACCTGTGTGACTGTGTTAACAGTGTGACCAGCAGGGCTAGGGAGGTGATCGTCCCCCTGTACTCGGCTCTGGTGAGGCCGCACCTCGAGTACTGTGTTCAGTTTTGGGCCCCTCGCTACAAGAAGGACACGGAGGTGCTTGAACGGGTCCAGAGAAGGGCGACGAAGCTGGTGAGGGGCCGGGAGAACAAGTCCTACGAGGAGCGGCTGAGGGAGCTGGGCTTGTTCAGCCTGGAGAAGAGGAGGCTCAGGGGTGACCTTATCGCTCTCTACAGGTACCTCAGAGGAGGCTGTAGCGAGGTGGGGGTTGGTCTGTTCTCCCACGTGCCTGGTGACAGGACGAGGGGGAATGGGCTTAAGTTGCGCCAGGGGATTTTTAGGTTAGATGTTAGGAAGAACTTCTTTACTGAAAGGGTTGTTAGACATTGGAACGGGCTGCCCAGGGAGGTGGTGGAGTCACCATCCCTGGAGGTCTTTCAAAGACGTTTAGATGTAGAGCTTAGGGATATGGTTTAGTGGGGACTGTTAGTGTTAGGTCAGAGGTTGGACTCGATGATCTTGAGGTCTCTTCCAACCTGGAAATTCTGTGATTCTGTGGAGAAAGCTCGCCGTGTGATACGGTATTGCTCTGGAGCACCACGTTTAGTTGAGCCCGGATCCATCCCTTCCTTCCTCAAACAACAACATTTTAAGTTCCTCTTCCCCCCGGTACCTCCTGCAGAGAACCCCAGTGGCAATATGCCTTCAAATCCTTTTTTTAACACAAAGATTGATTTTGCGAGATTTAGGAAAGGAGGAAAGGAATGAGCTGAGGGATTTGGGAACTGTGACGCTGGGTAAGCCTTCCTCTGGCATCCCCATCCGGGGGATGAGCGGTGTCTTTGGTCTGTTAGGAGAAAGAGGGTGAAAAAGCAATTTGCTACACGTGCCCAGGCTTTGAAAAAAAAAAAAACAAAAAACACCTCGCATTCGGGATTTATTCAAATAAACCCAAACATCGGAAATAAATGTAAGGCTCCAGAATTCACTTTGCATGATTAAATACTTCTGAATATTTACGTTTAACTTCCCAAGAAATGAGAACCTTTAGTTTCCTGCCTGATAGCCGCTGCGCGATGAAAGATGCTGAAATTGGATGTTCCAGGTCATGGAATTGTATTTATGTACCCATTTCATGCTTCAGAAAGCCGGCCGCTTCAAATGTAAGCCTCGATTACGGGAAAACACTGCCTATCAAAATAAATAAATAAAGGGGCTGCTCTTCTTCTCCCCAGCAGAAACGTGGAGGCAAAGGAGAAGTAGCATCCAAATGCCAGCTGGGGTCTTTAGTTTGTTCCCACTGCCGATGCTGCTACAAAGTTTGAGAGGCTGAGCCCCTTGGGATGGTGTTAGGGCTCCGTGAGGGTGTGTGGTGCTCGTGAAACGGGATGGAGAAATATCTGACTTACTGTCAAACCGCTCTAAATTGCTTCCTAGGGTCCGGGTTGGCAGTACGTCACCGTAAGATCGGCCACGTCTTCATTTGATCTCACTCGCTGTGCTTTTTTTTCCCCTCAATTTTGCGTGATTTCAGGTTCCTGAAAATTCATTTGGAGCAAGAATATCAAGCCAGGCGGTTGTTTCGACATGGAAATGGATCGGGCAAAAGCACGCCACTTTTAAGGTATGATCGTCTTTACTTTAAAACTTATTTTTGTCTTAGGAAAGGCATCTTTGGAAACAATCAGATACAAAGGGAGGTAAAAAAAAAATGCGAAAATACAAAATCAGCCGAAAACCTCACAGCAATACTTCACAGCTTGCTCGTCGGCATATGGATGAGGAGGAACAATGCGTGAAGAAGAGCCTGGCTCGTTCTTTTAAGAGGTTTACCCAGAGAGACCCGCCGGCACCGTCCGGAATCCCTAATGCAATCAGCATCCTCAGCCCTGCCTTTCAGCCTGCTTCTGGAAGTGGGATAAACTCAGAAAGCAAAATATCTTTTTTTTTTTTCCCTCTGACAGCAGTCTGAAACCCTCCTTTAGAAGGATCCCAGCCCCATTTAGCGCCTGCGGGTTGAGTTTTCCTGGCCGGTGTCCCCCGTGTCCTGTGATGCTCAAGGTCTTGCTTTGCTGGAAGGTGCTGGTGTCAGGGTTTGCTTTTCGCCAAGGAACGTGCCTGGGGGTTGGATTTTAATGTGAGAGGTTTCTTTCAGTGTTCCTTTCTCGTCTGAAAATGGTAAAGGCTCTGAAGAAAAACGATGCCACACGGTGTCGAAACGGGAAAAAAAATGACTTCTGTATCTACTTGGGTTATGCGTCTACTATTATTCACCACGTAACTTCATCTCCTTCTCATCTTTCCCCAGAAAGTGATCCACCACCTCCGTGATTCATTTCTGAATCAAAAATCATTTGAAAAGAATAAAGGAAGGGATATAGCGAGGACGTTCGGAATAGGAAACAAAGCGCCGTAATATCTGACGCTTAGCAAGAATCTCCCCTTGAAATTGTGAGAATTCCTCGCCTTTTAGGTAACAGGAATGGTCCCATCGGTGTCCCAGGGCTGGAAACCTCGAGGAAATTTTTGAGACCCGGATAGCAACCCTGAGGCCACTGGTGGGAATTGTTCGAATCAACATTTTTCGCTGACTGAGGTTTGCCTTGCTTTCTCTGAATTCCTCTTCAGGGCTGAAATAAACCAAAAAGAAACTGGTCAGAAGAAAATAAAGAATATGCGATGAGGAATTTTGGTGGGGGGAGAACGTAAGGAGAAGGAAAGAATGTGAAGAACAAACACCTCCATTCCCAAAGTCAAAAAGGTATTTATTTCCAAACTGAAAACATTATTATTTTTTCTCTGATATGATCTCAGTGACCTCTTACCAGCACGAGTGGCCAAAGGACGGATTCATTTCCAAGTTACTTCTCTAAGAGTGATTGAGAGAGCTTGGGCAGCACAGTCCAGGAATGAAAAGGTTTGACGTTGGAGGAAGCACAAGAGGGTTACAAGAAAAAGGACGGCTTCTCCCGAGAGTAGGAAGGTGGTAGGATTTAGAAAACACCTGAATAAACTACAATTTCTACCTGAGCTGAGCAAAGACTGATCTGCTTTTTGGACAGGAGTGCCCATATGTGGATTATCACGGTGATGGTTATCTGACAAAGTTCTGATCTCCCGCATCACTGAAAATTCTTTGTCTTGCCCATCCCCTTCACCTACAAATATTTTCAGTGCCTACCAAAAAGTTAGAGTGACTGAACCATCACTTAGGAAATTAATTAATCGCTTATTGTTATTAACAATTTATATGCTGGTAGAGTCCAGGAGCTTGACTGAATCATGGATTAATTCTCCGTCACGTTGAGTACACGGGGAAAAGATGGTGCTGTCACGAGGAATTTATAGTTTGGATAATCTAGGTGCGCATTGTACTCTAGAGCGATTTTTCATTTGTGCCCTTCGTTACTGCTCAATAAGAGGCATTTAAGTGCAACAACACCCCATCACCGGGAGCGGAGTTAATAGGGGCGGTGAATGATCTGATGATTGCATCTTCTGACTTCTGAATTTATGATGTAGAAAGAAATTCTTCACTGAAGCATGTCGATAGAAATGACATGTTTTCCTTCCAAATGCGACCCGCAGTAGCTCCTTACCTTCCAGAGCCGTGGACACCTCAAAATGCAGCTGGGTGCTTGACTGATGCGTGCAATTGTAAGGCTGCGCTTCTTGGGCAAATCCATTACAGCAAATCCATAGGACGGCAACAAAAATGATGAATGGATGAGATGGTTATTTATGAGTCAAGCGCACCAGGAGATAAATATCCGCATGGTAGCTTGATTAAATGGTGTCTAAGCAGTGTAAGTGCAGGATGATGTATTTCTGGAAGGAGGGGCTGCATGAAAATGAAGAGGTGATATTGTCTTCGGTGTAGTGTTTATAGGGACGATAAATGGATGTGGTGCTGGGCTCTGTATGGCGAGGAAGTGAAAATGAAGTAGTGGGAAGTAGCTGCTTTGTGAAAGGCACTGTGCCCTTTATGATCCAGGAAGGGATGGACTAGCACAAAATGGTTATGTCCCCTTCCCTTCCCCGTGGTAGAGCAAATGGGAGATGTTTGGGGCTCTGTCACTTTACAGGGATTATGGTCATTGATGTGAAGCCAAATAATTTAAAAGGCTAAGCCATGGATAGTCAAGTCATGGATAACTTGTCTTTCAAAATACTGAAACGTGGATTAACACAAGAACTGTGGTTGGCACTACATAAAATATATGCTTTGAATAACAGGTCAGAGTGTCATTTTCCTGGAATATAAAACCTCAGAATGTCAATATGACCTCGCAGAGTTAAAGAAGTTAAAATGCGATTGGTATGATGAAGAGGATGAAGGATGGCCATTACAAGGAGAGGGGAAAAGAAAAAGGACGCAGTTCAGAGAGGAGTGACATTAATGTATGGGCAGATTGGAAAAAAAAAAAGTAAAAAAAAAAGTTCTGTATACAGTGAACTCCAGGAGGTCTCTGAAGGTCCCTGAATGTCTCTAAATGCCCTCCCTGGGGTGACAAGACAATTCCTTCTGCTTTATATCCATTGTCTGCCCTTGCCTCCTAACTAAATGTTTATTTTCTCCTTTCCCCCTTCCTAGCCTGTTGTTCTTATCTCTAAAAACTTCTCTTCCCATGCAGAGTTGGAGATGATGATGGACCTGATCCTGCTAGAGGATATCTGGGTAGATTAGAAGGCTTTAGTCTAGCTTAGAAGGTTTTAGTCTAGCTTTTACAGGACATCAGCTTCTGCTACGACATACCCCAAAATGTTCATTTTATTTATTATCATCTCTGTCTGCTAAAAACAAACAAACAACCAAAAAAAACCTTGGAACAAAATGAGAGGAACGCGTTTATCACCACAAGGAATCTAATTCAGCAGCGGCTTTGGAAAATCGTGCTGGCACAAACTTTGGCCGTGAAGAATCATGAAGTCAGTCTTTATTCGTATTTTCACAGAGCTGAGTGCTACAGATTTCTTGTCTTTTCCTTTTTTTTTTATATATTTTTTCCCCCCTTCCCTCACTCCAGGCACTCTCGCAGAAAGCGTACTGAGTGACACGACGCTGCCGTGAGGTGAGTATCTTACACACAGCCTCGTGCACTCTGCACTGTAATGCAGCCCCGCTGACAACAGATTGCAGTGTCTGCTCAGGTTCGGGCATGTGGTTATACTGCACAGCCCTTAGAAATAAATAAAATCAAGTAAATACATAAATAAATATGTGAAATAGTGTGCCTGACTGGGATTTTTGCCGGGGCATTACCAGCATAATCACAAAATGGCACCATGAAGATGCTGGTGAGCGTAGCTGCTGTCCTGCTCAAATATTCTAAATTACTGCATGATGGTTTCAAGACATGAAGGATTTTGGCCCAAATGATGATTTTTGGAAAGTTATAACTGCTGAATGAGAGTGCTTAGAAGGAAATGGTCGCCTCGGTTTGTGCTTGATGGCAACAACTTAGTTACCTGTGAGGTTCCTACAAGGGAATGGCACCTAATTTTGGCAGGCTAACAGCAGAATGTGTCCTTTTAAATCCCAGCTTGGTAGAACTGACCTCTTTTTAGGCTTAAATTAGAGGTGATTTATATGGGGAAAAAAAGTTACTGCAAGAGGTGATCTGGGAAGGAAGTAATAAAAAATGGTGGGGTAAATTCTTACCACCGACATTTCTTACCACCGACACAAACTTAGCAAACAGATGGATTATTGACATAGTATGGAGGTTTAGAGACTGATATTCTATTTCCATCCCGGATGCATTTTCTGTTTAAAATTAAATTTTGATTCGCCTGCGATTGATCTGATTTGAAACCAGCTTAGGACAAGCAAACTTTGACTTTGTAAATAGAAACCCAGCTGGCTGAGGCTTCCCTGCTGCCGCCTGAGGAGCAATGGCGTAGAACAAAACTCCTCCGTTGTGGCGGGCTCTGGCAGCACCTCAGGTGAAAGGATGGCCTGACGGTGAATCTCTGTGCACAAAATGAAAAACGGGCTAAATCCGGTGCAATGAAAATGAAATGGGCTTCATCCTGAGTATCCAGAGGCCTACAGCACGTTAGCCTCCTCATATTACGCACAGCTGTGACCCTCATGTAAGAGCACTTTATAGAGGCTTCGAAAACCATCACAGGAGATGGGGAAGAAAGACATTCGGATCCCAATTTGACTTTTTTTTTTTTTTTTTTATATAGATGGCTGCAGAGATAGGAAGAATTCAGAGCATCGGGTGAAGTACCTGTTCCCATGGGGGTGAGAGTAGGCCTCGAGGCCCCGCTCTTGCGCTGAAGCACGCCACAGAGCAGGTCCCCGCTCTAGCATGAGGTAACGAAAGGATTATAACTCGTTGCCTCGTGGTTAAAACACCACAAAAGAGCATCCCTGGCTTCTGGCCTCTTCCTTCATGCTTATGTTTGCTGGAGGGCAGTCCCTGGAGAACGGTGTGGACTCACCTCAGCCAAAACAGGGCTGCAAACCAGGTGTATTTTACTTCATGCTTTCTGGCAGGCTCAGGAGTTTAATTTTTCCCCGTCTAAGGGGCTGGCTTTAGTGATGAGATCCATGGGATGCCCCACAGGAGCAGGCTAGAGCTGCTTTACATCTGTGCTCAGGGGCTCCTGGCTTTCCATGCACATTGTGCAGAAGCTCGGCTGCCCGCCGCAGGATTTGGTTTCCACTCAGGGGGCCCAAGCCTTTCAGAGTTATTAAAAAGATTTTGATCGTTCCTGGCCCTGACGGTTTTGCAGCTGAAAATCCAGGGAGATAATAGGTGAACAAACTGTTCTCTGCAGTAAAGCTCCAGCTTCCTTTCGTGTCCCACTGCACACACGCACAGTAAACAACCAGGACAGCGAGGAGGGTTGCCAGGGGATGCTGTTCTTGCAGGGCATTTAATATTGTATGAAAAACCCTCCGTTCTCCATCGTATTTTGTAGCAGAAGATATTAAGGGCTTTTATCCATTCCTTTAGATTCCTCCAATTGTTATTCTTGACTGTTATGCCTAGTTTAAGTCTAAAAATCTAGCAGAGAAGCTTTAATATGATTTAAACAGATTACTCAATTTCAATCTTTAAAAAAAAATCGATGCAAAGGATAAATCCTAGAACCGAGACTAAACTCATACATAACTCCAGGTAGTCCTGGGACAGTGGTAGAAGTAGGATCTGCCTTAACCCTGGAGGAAATGCAACGATGCAAGGTCTTTTTTTTTTTTTTTGCATCTGTACCACTTGATCCAAAGCCAGATAAATGCAAGGGCAAGTCATTAAGCTTTGAATTACAGCCCAGTGAATGCGGTTCTTATGCAGAGGTATCTTTTTCTACTATAAATTTACCCATTTACTAAACTAACTAGGACTTATCCTGTATAAGTACCAGATTATTGTTATAATTGCGTCAATACTTTAAGGCATTTACATTGAATTGCCAATTAATCAGATAACCACACTGGTAAAGACATGAAATGATGAGTTTAGCACACAAAATTCATGGTTAACTCCTGCAGGCGCTGACTGGGAAGGTGCAGAAGAGATGACTTTTCCTTAGTGACCTTGTAATCGAAATACAGACTCTTCTGGGCTCCTGTACTTAGTGGGTATGGGGTTGGCTGCCTTCCCAGATGAAGCACTGCTCTCGGGAGATCCGGGTTTGATTTCTGCTCCTATCCCAGGTTTGCCAAGTGCTATTGGCTAAGTAATTTCACCTCTCTGACCCTCATTTTTTTTTTTTTTCAAGTGAAAACTGGAATAACAATGGTACCGATACTGATTGCTGTTATTAATCATCTAGGTTCTTGGGATGGAAAACATTGTAAGAAGGGGCTCCGGTGAGATTTATGGTAAAATTCACTTAGAGCTTGAATTAGGAGATTATTAAGTGTGACTTCAACGGAATGTTCTCATTCATTTGATCATAAAGAAATACCTGAATGTCATTTTTTTTTTTTTCTTTAATAGAAAACCCACCAACAAAAGAGGAAGGAAGAAGCAGAGACAGCTTGCTCCCAGCCAGCCGAGGGAATGTGCTGTGGAAAGGTTGTGTCTGTTGGCACTCAAATGCAAGCACGTTTTCATGACCGCCAGCTGGCTTTGTGGGGACGGGTGTTGTGTTTAAGGATCGTAATGTCCTAAAGCCCTGAGAGGTGGAAAAGTTAGTCTTTCTTCTGCATTTCTCTATTTCTGCAGTTTAGCTGGCGTCACTTGTACCTGTACTAACACCTTTCACTGGAGGATGCTCCTTTTCAGCAGGCTGTGTGCTGGAAGTTCTGGGTTATGAGCTTCACAGAAGAACCAAACGGGTAAGAATGTAGTAAAAGCCAAAAGACAAGCCTCAAAAAATGCATTTTGACACATACTGTGTGATTTTGAAGTAGTTATCACTATCTGACCATTATACTTGGTGTTCGGTCCTTGGCAAATTTTCCAGCACTTGCAGGAAGCTCAGTTTCTTTCGGAAACTGCCTCCATTTGATTTAAATAGAGCTGCACCTCGTTGTTTGATTTAAATAGAGCTACACCTCGTTGTTTGATTTAAATAGAGCTGCACCTCGTTGTTCATCACCGTTGCAAACTCACTTTTTAAAGTTCACAAGAGAGCTGCCATTCGTCAGGAGCTCGGCTCTTCATCATGATCCTGAATGTGCCCATTAGGCTTAGGATAGAGGAAAAAAAAACACCTTAAATGACCTAAATTACAGGACCGAGAGCCAGGAAATTATTAACAAGCTGTTCTGTTGATTCATGGGGAAAAAAAAAGGATGCTTGTCACAATCAGATACGTCAGCTGATGGACAGGAAAGATACGGGGATGGTTTCTCTGCAAAACCAATGTCAAACAATATGGCATTATTATATTCACCTTTCAAAAAGCTTTGTATATTTTACCAGCCATGCATATTTCCTCCTCCATTTAATGCAACATTACTCGCCCGCTTACTATTTATTTTCCCACCCAAGTGCACAACTTGGTGGTGCAACTTTCAAACGTGGTAGCGGTAGCGCTTCTTCCAGTGCAATGAAATACTTTCAGAGCAGTAAAATCGCAACTTCCAAACACAGCCAGCTACAAGATGAATTAAGCTGATCGTTAAGGCTTTAATCCGGGGTTTTTACAACAGTGTACGGTTTCAGTAGCACAACCCCGGGCTGCATCCTTGGTCGGAAGAAAAGCTGTCAGCGAATAATGCTGAGCGAGGCACTCTCCGCATTGCCACCTCCCGAAGGGGAAGGAAATGAGGATCTTTGCAAATTTTGCCAAGCTGGTAGGGGAAAGTGATGAAAAAGTTCACAGTTTAGGCAGCAAAATCTAATTAGCTGCAAACCTCGTCTCTCAAGCACTTCGAGATGATTCAAGGGCACTACTGCTGCTGAGTGTCAGGAGGAGCACTTCTGGGAAAAAAAACCCAGCTCCGTGCCAAGTGTCTCTCCCCGGGAAGAAGGCTTTGGCCGGTGTTTCGCTCAGGAAACGCATAGGGTTAAAAAGGATGAGCATGCAGAAAGCCTCCAAAGAGGAAGTTTCCAATTCTGATGACAAGTACGTAATTATCGTGACTTTGATCAAAGCAATCAAGGCAGATTTTTGCTTCCTGAATGCTCTTGAATGAAAAAAAGTTGGTTTGGCCCCTTACATTTTATTTTTTATTATTATTATTATTTTATTTTTTAGATTTTGTTTCCATTTGGAAATGATACACGCTCAGAGAGCTAACATCTGGCAGTACCTGAGGTGGATATACAGCACTGTGTGGCTGTGGTGAGATTCATTAAGCACTTTCCTGTAAAACAACCTGCAGATCCTTCGAACCAAAGGTGCTACTGTGCATCAAAGCTGAATTGTTAAGATGTCTTCTGGAATGGGGCTGGTTTGCTGCGACTGCCATCAGAAATGTGAGCAAATCTTCTGGGAGGCATTCTGAAATGGTCCATTTAATTCTCAAATATCCCGCACCATCTAGAGCAGTGCATGAGGGTGCCTGGGGAATTGCTGGCTCCGCTTTTTCAGAAACTAGGTCTGCTCGTGTGCTCGGCTCTTCAGAAGCAAGCGACAGGCGTCTTGTGGCATTGGGGCTAAAGAGTAAATCTGTGCGGCAGCACAGAAGTTGTTAAACAGGGAGATTTCTCTAAAGGCAGTGGCGGTGGTGCTCAATATCCTGAGGAGCTACAGTAAATCTGTAGCCTGAAAATGTGACTTATTGCAGATGGAGTGCCATGAGTTAGCCTCAAAAAAGAAGAAAAAGAAAGAAAAAGAAAGAAGAAAAAAGAGAAACAAAATAAAGAAAGAAGAAAAAGAGAAAGAGGGAAAAAAAAAAAAAACAGGCTTGGTTCTCTAAGTAATTCAAATCCACTGCTGCAGTTACAACAAGAGAAGAGAAATCTAAGTGCATCAGTGAGAAATGCCCCCCCAAAATGTGTAAAAAGGTGCTAAAAGGATTTGAATGGAATAAACAAGTAAGTGTCACCAGTAAGAAGACATCTTAGCCTCAGTTTTTGAGACTTTCAGGTGTCACAAAGAGGTGTTTTAAGCAGTCAGTGCACTGAAGAGAATTCTGATCCTTGTTAGGGGGGGTGGTACAGCAGCAAAACAGCCCCAATTTTTACATAAAATTAAAATGCAACGTCTTTACATTTATATTTGCTTATTTGAGGGTCTGCAGCCATTACTGAACGTGCTTACGTGCTTCCTTGTGGGTGACATCCATTCCTTGCTGCTCTGGAGTTAAATGGGTGCCAGCTAATGAGTTATCAAAGACAGATATCAAAAAAAATCCCTTCCTAGGTCATTTAATCTGCCTGCCAATATTCCTGGTAAATACGGCTGGTTCAGAAAAAGGATAAAAAATGTTGTTTGTAAAGTTGAAATGCTCCACGTGAATACGTCTACTTGGAGAGATAAAAGAAATCAATAGGCAAAACTGAGAGGCACTGCTTACATTCGACTTTCTTGTTCTGTTTTTCATTCTGACTTTTGTTTCATTACTACACCGACCGTGTAAAAACGAGAACGTTGATTTCACAGAAAAAAAAAAAAAAAAATCTCGTTTTCATATTTTCATTCTGTCGTTGCAGCACTCCGAATTCGGGCGGTTTGCAATTTGCATTATGACAATCTTAGTTCACCTTTGGAAAAATAATAATAATAATAATAAAGTGTAGAAATACAGCGCATTTCTGTGAAAACAGAATCATTATTTTCTAGTCAGGTCCACTTAAAAACACTTTGTCTAATCTCTTTTTGAAGACTTTTTTCCACTGGGAAAGACTCCATTTTTAACCATAAGACATTCTGAAGAAGAAGCTCACCTGTGTACGAAGCTACGGACGTTTCCTACTAACCGACGAGATTTGCTGTTCATTTTGCTGGTGAGCATATAGCTCCCGTGCTGATGTAATTCATATAGTAAGCCTGAGTGCCTCTTATTTCAAGAAAAAAACAGGCATTTCTAGCACAGGGATTTTCTTGCCCTTGCAGAACACCTAGGACCGATGCAGATAGAGATGCCTTAGCTGATTAAAAACCAGGCGGGATAAATATGAAGAACAAAACTCATGAAGTCTCCTGTGCTTTGGTTGGAAAGCACAGGGATAAAAAATACACAAATATATCCTCAATATTAGCATTGGATAAATAGTAAATAGGGATAGGAAAGGAAGGAAACCAAATCCAAATAGTGCCAGCGTGCTGTAGGGTATGTGGCATCTCACTCTGTGGAGTGAATGAAGAGCATGGTTAGGGCAGCGGCAGTGAGGGGATGCACCTTGCAGGCTGGATTGCCTTGTCCAATTAGTCTCTCGTCCAAAAACTGAGTGTTATCCCCCAGCACGGTTCACAATCCTTGTCCCAGCGCCGAGGGAACCCACGCTTCACTTGCTTTTCTTGTGTTTTCTGACAGGAAACAACCCGACTTGTGATTTACGGTGCCGCTCCAGAGGGATCTTTCTGCCCGCTCACCCTTTTAGACACGGCCCCTTCTGTCTGCTGCTTTCCTGACAGCAAGTCAGACACCACCCCTCTTAAAAAAATCCCCCAGGGGTTTCATCTATCAGTTTTAAAAAAGATCTGGAGGGAAAGTCCTTCTGTTAATGCCTGGAGAAGCACATGAGAGCGGGGAGGCTCTGAAGAGAGAGGTTCGGGAGCAGCAGCGGACACCCCAACCCATCCCATTTTGTTCAGCTCCTTGGAACAAAATACGAGCTGCTCTAGGCTGCTGAAAACGGGGTTTTTCAGCTTTTTAAAAGGATTTATCTGCAATTAAAGTATACGGCCGTAAAATGACAGTTTGAGGGAGTTGATGCCTAATTCCCGTGCACATTTCGTTTTCGTTTTGTTTGAAGGGGTGACTGATAGGAAACAGCTCCGTGAGCTTGTTTCAGACTCAAATCACCTCCGGGTATTTTTTTGGATCGAGCACTGAAATCTAAGCCCCTGCCATAATGACGACGTGCCCAGGTTTTTAAGGGGAGTGGAGAGTTTGGGAAAGGAGGAGAAGGGCCTCAAATTAGCCTACGGAATGATTAAATGGAAAAATAAATTTAAAAAAAAAAGTAATAAAAAAGTTAAAAATCAGGAGTTCATTTAAGCTTGTCTGCAGGCGGTTTTCTCTCGGGGGTGTGTTATTCCCAAAGGCAATCTAGAAAGCAACACGAGCTGCTCTTGAACGTTTTCTCTGGTGCTGGATGTGAGATAAATGTTTGCCTGAGACTATCAGCTTGAATTCTCTTTCTGTCTCTTAAAATGATCCTTTAGAAAGTCTACAAATAAATAAAATAAAATAAAAATAAAATAAAATAAAATAAATAAAATAAAGACTGTTTTCTCAGAAGGCAGCCCCTTCTTGGGGGGATCACACATCAAGCAAGTATTTGACTGGGGTAAGACTGACAAGTGCAGCAGAACTGTAGAGCAATATACATAACTAAGATGGTTTTCAACCAATACGGGTGATTCTCAGTCAATATTGTCAATGCCAGTGGAACTGAAGCCTGGGTCTGACCCATCCCAATCCATTTCTGTCAATGACGAGACCTTCACGCGGTAACTTCAGTCGCTGCTATCTCTAATTCATGGCCAGGAAGGAAAAAATCTCTCTTCATCTCTTTTAACTACACAGATCATATAGAGCAAATCAGCTTCTGACTCCATTCAATGCCTGTTTACCTATCTAGAGGACCTAAATTCAGATCGAGGGTCAGCTGTGATAGATAATTAAAGAATTATTTTTGCTCATGCTTTGTTATTTCACCTGTGGGTTTAGCTTGGACCCATATCTCTCCCGTTATTCCGAATAAGATGATTTTTTCAGGGACAAGAGCATAAATAAAACAATTTGTGTACTGCTCTTGGGATGTCCTGGTTAAACAAACCAAAGTGTATTTTTTTTCTCTGTTAAAATCACATTTGGAAATATCAAAAAGCTTTTTTTTCTGGCTTGTTTATTAAGCCAAGTGGGAAATAATCATCTCTGAGCGCTCGTTTTGGAGTCGGAGTCCCTTGGAAGTGCACTCACGGTTATTTGTGTGGTTTTTATCAGGTTAACGAGCTGATTGTGTTTGCCTAGCTGGAGCTTTGAACGTTATCGGTATTGAAACCGAGGAAGGCTCACTGTTCTAAGGGTTTGTGAGGATGGCTGGCCACAGTTTCAGCATGAAAGAACAGCTCTGTGTGCCGTACGCACTTCGTTTTCAAGCAGGGTAATTGTTTATGCCCATTAAAGATGCGCTAATTTGTATGTCTGAGGAAAAGACACCTTGCTGAAGGCCTTGGGTCTGTTAGCAAGCATTTCTGTGAATTATTGGAAATTTTGGTAGCATTGTTACACGGGAAGATCTTCCTAAAGTGAATCTTTCCAAACTGTTCACTTTTTGTCCCTAAAAGAGGGACAAAGAAATAAATGCTTTAGCTGGTTCAGAGCACAAAACACTTTACAGAAGGATACTTCAAACCCTATGAACTGTGCGTGGCACTAACCCGAGAAATAAAACAAACTTTATAGCCCCAGAAGGGGGGCTATAAGGTCATTTCCAGGCAGGTAGGGAGTATTTTACCAAAGTGTTAACTACACAGCAGAGTACGACTGAGGCCAGGAGTGCTCTGCCTGCTATTACACTGCCTCAGGAGCACAACAGAAGAGGATTCATCTCCGCTATCATCACATGGGAGAGCCTGGACCACTTCTGGAGCAGAGATGCGGCAGAGCCCAGGCAAGGCTCTCCTGCTTTCCTTTCTCCTAAGAACAGCAGGTGAGACGGTGCTAAAAGCCTTTCTAAGTGCTTTTCTAGGCATCTTCTGCTTCTTCCTTATCTCCAAGGTGGTGACCCTGTCAGGGAAGGAAATTAGATTTGTTTGACATGATTTGTTCCTACGAAAAACACGATAGGTGTCTCCTTGTTTCTCTCCTGGTGTTTGGCAAAATGCTGTAGCCCCGACCGTGCCCACAGCACCTTACAAAACAGCCGGGTTTTGAGGTCGGAAGGCATCAGAAAGCCCTGGCCATCCCAGAGGATTCCTGACCCAACATGTGTGATTAACACCCTGCTTTCCCAGCCGATGCAGAGACTCACAAGCAGCTGCTGCTGTTCTTGACCAAAAAAAAAAAAAAAAAAAAAAAAAATGTAGTGGCTCATTTAGGAAAATAACCTTTTATTTCCTTTTCCTGCACGGCCACTGCTGAAGGAATTAACCTTGGTCCATCAGCTCTTTGCTAGAGTTGCTGCAGAGCCACACCTGCCATTTCTGTGCAAGGTCCATGCAGAATCTGTCCAAAGATCAAACCCAAATTCATCTCCCTGAACCTAACATCTAGCACTTGGCACACTCCGGGTTCCGGCTGGAATTAAGACTTGAACAGCTCTAGTGGCGATGATGGATGGTTTCCTCTTGTTAGTAAACATTTTCATTATTTTAGACCTCCCTGCAGCCCTTCATGTTGTCAGCTGTGAGATATTGCCTCCCACTTGAAAGAGTGCCAGCGAAGCTTTAGGAATAGCCGTTGTTCCTCCACGAGGGACACCCACAAAGGACAGGGCTAGGAAAATATATCTCCAGCATTATGCCTCTCGTCCCTGCAGCCCACGAAGGTCACTTTCTCCCCAGTCCTGTTCAACATCAGCCTGTAGAAAGGCAGCTTGATCAAAAAGGCTGATTAAAAGTGAACCTCGTTAAAGAAGCAAACACTTGGTAAATATGAGGCCATGACACCGTGTAGCTTGGGTGAGGGTACAAGCTGGCACTGGGTCAGTTCAGCCCCAGAATTGTCCTTTCCGTCTGATCACAAGGTGTCAGCTAAAAATCTGAAACAATTTCTGTCCTCTCTGTTTGCCAAGAAATGCCACCTTCCCTTGTACATACCCCTCTCACCTCTTTTCTGAACTTCAGCAATGCATTATTCAAGCTATCAGTCATTCATAAACTGATTGATAAGGACATGCTTCGATGCAAGACATCGATAATCAAAACACATCAGCCTGCCCTCCCCTGGGTACTTCAATACTTCTCTGAAGCCTGCTGAATCAAGGGCAAGACCTCAGTCTTCATCTTCAGCTTCCACAATGGTCTGGGTCCGAGATGCTAAAGGATCTGCTGACGTTCCTGGGTGAGGACTGAGAGTGATCAGCTAACTTCTCAGATCAGCATGACTTTCTTTTCATGCATAAAGCCCGCTCCTTTGACTTGCCTGCCATGATGCCAACACCAGCCGGTGTCTACAGTTCAAAAGCAAGTCGCACCAACACTGAATATTCCATTAAATAAAGTTTCTTACCCTTTATTCGCTCTTGAGGAGAAGATGGCAATGACATAGGCAGAAGAGAAGGAGGCAAGGACATAGGCAATGCCATCAGCAGGACAGTATGTACTGAGGTACTCCCGTGAGGAGGACGGCATGCAAGGCATACTTCTTGAAAGAAAATTCATCTAAAATATATTAAAATTTACCTCAGCTTTTGACTGCAAGTGGCTGCTACATCCCGGCACGGCCTCTTTGCCAAGCCATCAGCTCGTGTCCCAGAGGTCGGGCATCGCAGCAGATGGTGAGACCGAATGTTAGGCCGAGGAATTGCTCGTGAAACTTTTTACTGCTTATTTCCACAAATGGGCTTCGATGAAGCCCAGAGGAGACAAGGAGATTGCTGTGCTGCTAGACTCTAAGGGATTCCTGCTCAACAAACCTCCCTTAAAAAGCGCACGTCAAGGGTGATCTACAAAGAAAGGGCAGTGTCTTGTAACATAGGCCTTCCGCAATTTTGAAGAAAAATAAAATATTTGTCAACGTAATAAATTGCTGCAGCTTAGTCACTACGATATACTGGATTTTTGTTTGTTTGTTCGTTTAAATCATTATGATTTCACTGCAATAGCTCTTGCCTTATCAAAACATTTCGGTGAATCAGGTGCTTTGGCTGCTTCTGCTATGGGGTAAGAGCTCTGGCACGCTGATTTATCCATCAACATTTTCATCTTGCCAAAGGGATAAATATTCGCAACAATCACAGAGAAAACACCGCAAAACACAGCATCTCAAAGGCTTAAACCTTTATATAAATGTATGTAAAAATAGGATATATTTACTTCACAGGCGACATGGAGTGGGCAGTGTGGGGAAGGAGGACATGGGGGACGGCTGTGGGTGGCAGATTCTTAGACGTAAGGGTCTTGGAGCCCTTTACGATCCATCTCACAGCTTCCCTGCAAACTTTTTGTAAATGCCATTGCCATCTTCCAGGTAGGTAAGATGAGGCCTAGACAGAGAGCGTCAGCATAAGCGGCTTGCCCAAGGTCACAGGCGGAGTGACTGACAGAGCTGAAAATAGGCCCCGGGAGCCCTAATTACCAGCTCGCTGTTCCAACCACTAAATAGCAATCAGGAATGATTATGCAGCAAAGGCTCCTGCGCAGGGGAGCTGTCTTACCAGAGGGTTAATTCCGCCCTCGCACCTTGCTGTGAGCTGACGGGTGGTGGTGCAGGGAGAACATCAGCCTTTCACCCTTCAGCTGCTGTGTGGGGAGGCTCCGGCCTGAGAAACCACAGCAAGAGGCAGAGGAGAAGGAGCCAGGGGCTCTCTCTGGCACCTCAGGAGGGCTGCGGGGACAGCCCTGCGTGGGGTCTTTCCTAGCTTCATCCTTTAGTACAGTCCTAGTTCTAGAAGCCCCTAATTCGATCATATTTTTAGCAGAAGGCCTCAAGGGCCAGTCCTTCCATCGCGGTGAGACCCCCCCCGAAACAAACCCCACCGTGAAGCTGCAGCATCACCTTCAGCTCTCCCCTGATTCTGTACGACCGCTCCTTTCCTCTCGTTTTCCTAAATACACTCCAGTGATTTCCTCTGCACATCGCTCTGCATTTAAGCGTGAGGTCCGTGTGCTAGCTTGCCAGCACTGCCTCCCTTCCTTCATTGCACAGAGAGCTTGCAAAAGTCATTACAAACATTATATTAGCCGATTCCCACTCATTTTTGGACGGGGTTTTTAGAGTCAAGAGCTGTTTCTTATGCTACAATTCCAACTCTCGATTTAACTGATAGTATTAGTGAATTTATGGCTTTCGAGCCGTCCGAGTAATACAATCAATACCCGTGAAGAAATGGGTTGGGTAACCATGCCAACACAACTTTCATGCAAGACTGGAGGGCAGGTTGGTTTTTAAAGCATTGAAAGGGAAGGTAATTAAGGCTGATACTGACAAGACACACAGACAAATGAGAAATCACTGCAAGTCATGTGGAAATCTTTTCAATGAAGGAATAAGGCTAATGCTGCAAATAAAATTAATTCTGTGGGTAACGCTGTGAAAAGTGCCGCCTTTCTCATGCAGGTAAAGTTTTCGGGCATATTTGGTAAACAGTGATCTTCCTTTACTTACGTAGATATCTGGATTTTCTAAGGGTTGTTTCCTACCCGATGGATCTTACGTGTGGATCAAAACTACTCAGCATACAAAACCTCCAGAAACTAGGTGCGTCGTGCTGTAGAAACACAAAGATGAAATTGATTCTGGGCTTAAGCAAAGTCGATGTAATTCCAGCCGTAAAACTGTGCCTCTACTGGACCAGATTATTTCCTCATGCGGCACCAAATCTCTCCATGCTGGGTTGGAAAGGTTTAGGGGCTGCATACACGGCAGCAGCGATGCTCTGAAGCGTTGATTATTGTTATTTATAACCCATCATTGAGACAGAGCCCACAGCACTTAACGTATAGAGACCACAGCCAACCTCAGTGAGTGATTCCATGATATATATATATATATTTAAATTCTGACTTACATTTAGGTATACTTTCTGTCTGGTGTAACTTAGAAATGGATGTATATTAAGCATTTGAAATATCAAACGCTTAATTTTCTGTTACATTTATAAATAATGTTGTACAACACTTTGGGCCCCGTGTTTGCACGCTGAACACAATGATAACAGCTGACAAATGTGTGGTGCCTCACTTCCAGATTGCAGCTTTTAGCTTTATTTAAGAGTAGCATCAGCTGGAAGCTGGCAGAGGGGAGTCAGAGTTACCCTGCGATGTCTGGGAGGCCCATAAAGTCATACCCTGGATTTGATAGCTGGTGAACGAACCCCTGTCCTTTACAGTGGCCATCTGGGCACGGTTAGAAAATGCAGTTCTGTGTTAGGGAGGCAGAGAAGTAAAATATTAATGCGCTGTATTTTTTTTCCAGGCTTTAAATAGAGCACAGACCCAAGAAGGGGCTCTGTCTTCTACTAGCTACAGCAGTCAAATAAATTGCTGTCAATAGCAGTGATTTTTTTTTCCCAAATAAAGACATCGTAGTCGAGCCCAAGGATGTCAAACTTACGTCCAGCATCTTGCCTATGAAACCTGGTCAGTCACTGACCTGAGGAGGGCTTTCTGTGTAATAGCAGGGGCAAGATCCTGCCTTTTATCCTTTATTGTAAGCACCTTGAGGAGCCCGTGGGGCAGAACAATGCAGCTGCACGCACCAAACCGCAGGACTGGCACCAGCCACCCCTCTGCTCAGTTTCTTTCTTGTACCCTTCTCTCTGGGCTTTTGTTGTCAATCATAATTCATTCACTGAGCTCCTTTTCCTGGGATTTATTTTCTTCCCTCTGGGTTTCAGGAGCCTGTTGTACTCTGAGCCCTTTGTTCTAGGCACCTCACAGGTCTTTTTCTCATTTATATAATTCCTCATGCTCAGCGCTGTAATTGCCTGATCATGTACACTATCTTCTCCGAGCAAGCTGAGAGGAAAATTTAAATAGGTTTTTTTTTTTTTAAGTTTTAATTTAGTTTATTAAATGAACACAGCTATAACGAACACCATCCTTCTAATTCTGGGTCTTTCCAAGCACAAAGTTTTGATTCTCCCCTTCTAAACCCAGGTTGCGGATGGCAAAGGCGCATCCATCCCGCCTCTTCTTCACTCTTAGTGACTCAGGTTAGGAGTCAGACAGCTTGGTCTTTGCTTTCCTCCGAGATCAACATAAGAGGAACAAGTGGAAAGAGGAAGGCTGGAGGATAACCCACGTAGCAGGAGTATCTGTCCTACCCAGAGGTTTGTCCTGATCAGGAGTTCACGTCCCCTCTAAAAAGCCAATTGGCCTTGAATGACTAGAGACTGGAATTAAACCCTTCTTTCCTTCTTTTGCAAGCGATGAAAAAAGCAAACAGCCTTCCCATAAAATTAATGGGAGGGAAAATGCTCAGCTACTTTTAAAAGGAAGCTCAAATAACGTGGCAGAGACAACCTTGTTCAGCTGCCTAAAATAAGAGGTAGCCGGGCAATGCGATTACTTTTATAATTTCGTATTTCTCTGTTCTCAGCTAATTGCCTGACTTGATAGTTTAACAGTTTAGCGGGATTAGTGTATAAAGATAGAGCGGGCTTATTAATTTTCACACAGCAGCTGTACTTGTCGTTTCCACTTGTTTTTTTTAAAAAAGACTTCATTGTTAATAATGTGTGTTACTAATATCACCGCTAAAACATCTGATATCGGGGTGGGAATTACAAGGCAGTTTTTGCTAGCTGTATGTATTTATGTATTGATTTAAAAGGGAAGGGGAGAGCCCAGCGGAGCAAGCTGCTCCAAATCCAGGTGCTTGAATTTCAGCCCTGGCCAAGCTGAGCTCCCGGAGGGTGGCCAGAAGGGGCTGGAAGGTGCAGGACCATGCTGGTGCCTCTCCCTTTCCTCCTAGTGCAGGTGGTTCCTTGGCTGATGATGGTTAGTGGTGCCCCTTGCTGACTTCCAAAGCTCTGCAGGACCCCGCTAGGATACTCGCGGGATGCTTTAAATGCCTCTCTGGTGTGGGAACCTTTTGCCTTCTGTCCCTTCGCCTCGTTCCCCAGGTCAAACGCTGCCCGCTAGCCTTTTGCTATCAAAGTGCGAAACGCACAGAGGACACCGAAGGATAAATCTCCAGCTAAATTTGGCAGGAGGCAGGCCAGGCTGTGCACTGGGGACTGCTGCTGTTCCGAGGCAGTGAAAGCTAATGGTTCTGGGCCGTTAATATTAATGGTTACGTCTTTATCTGCTCCCCCGATTGACTTTCCCTCCGTGTTTCAGCCCTGGAAATGGGGCTGTGTTCGAGTTACTTTCACGAGCGATGGAAAATGGAAGACGCTAAAAGAAATCATAGCTTCCATGGATTTTATCCTGTTTTATAGGCCCTTATTTACTACTCCCCATATATAACCAAAACCTCTATTTCTTCACAGGTTGGTTTATATTAGCAACATTGGCTGCAGGCTGCCTTGGTTTCCTCAGTCTGAAGTGGTATTTCAAGACGAAAAGAGAGGAAAGGAAAAGGGAAAGAAGATGAAAAGAAGAAGATCTGTAGTATCAGGAAGAGCCTGTCTGGGAATGGGAAGGACTTGGATGGGGAGGAGAGGCTGGACATCTTCATTTGCTGCAGCCAGGGTTTCAGCAGGGGTTTGAGCCCTCCCAGCCCTCTAAAAAAGATCCCCAATAAATCAAAAAATAAATAAAAAAAAAAATACTTTTCTTCCATACATTTTGGTGACAGAATGAACTTAGCTTTTCAACACTATACGTAAAGTTGGAGTAGCTGCAAAGGTATCAGCAGGGCTGCATTGACAGCGTCTCGGGTCGGTGTAACCAGCACGTCTGTATGCTTTTTATACAATTTCTTTTTTGGATGCATGCTTTCGCTATGAAAATACAAAGTTTATTCAGAAAATTGGCATTATTATAATAACAACTTTAGTTAAATTTAAAGAAAATTCATTCCTGGCTTGGGGAGGGTGGAAAAAACAACTTGCTTCGCGTTTTCTGTTTTGTTTGGTTTTCCCGGACTTGTTTTATTTTCCCGGGCTCGTTTCTCGAAGAAGCAAGTTCCCATAACTTAGGGCAAAATGCTCCATCCCTTTCCGCTGAGCCGTTCCCCGCTGCTTTCTCACATCAGGCTGTGGTCCCGTGGTTCTGCTCCTGTTTCCCTCCCGTACCGCGGTCTCTCACTCGCTGCTCGCTCCCAGCTCGGTGTTTAATGAACCTGCCAGGCCCATTCCTCCGGAGCTCGGTAACTCAGCGGGAGCGAGAAAAGGCTGGGGTTTGGCTTCCATCTGCCACCCTGCAGCCCTGCCTCCCTGCTGAAGGCAGGACCGGCGATACCTTACAGTTTACAAACTCCACTTTCAAGTTGATCGCGTGGATGGGTTTGCAAAACTTGCAGGCGTTTGCAAGGTGGGTTTGGATAGAGCAGAGGCAGAAGACGGTCCTCTAAGGACGGCAGGTCCTCCTACCGAGGACCTCAATTGACTGGCTCGTTTCTAGGAAGCAACAAAAAAATAGCTAACTTTTTTTTATGAAGAAATAACAAAGTACTAATGTCATCGGAAATGAATATTGTAGCTGGTAATGATCTCCTGCTGCAAGTGTCGAATCGTTTATGGAAAATAAACAGAGAAAAGAGGCAGGGAAATGGGTTGTTACACTTCGTAAGTGACCTTCATCTGGTTCCAAACCCCAGCCTGGGAACATTGCTAACAATCTACCAGTGAACAAATAAAGAAAATACAGAAAATCAAGTGTAAATGGGAGAAAAAGAAAAATGAGGCAATTGCAGGCATGATGGTAGAGATTTGACAGTGTGCTCTGAAAGCTCTCAAGTCATTCAAGAGGGACATGGTGACTTCAGTGGCTGGGACATCAAGACTTACAAAATAATTTGACTCCCAACAGGCTTAGGAGAATGTACGCTGGGACAAATATGCAGTAATACCCGAGCATATTTTTCTTCCCTGAAAGATAATGCACAGTAGGCTAAAAAGCTGAAAGCTAGTGCCATCAGTATGCTAAAGGAATTTTTCCTCTGGTGTTTCATAAACAGGGAGAGAAACAAAAATGTCTGTTTAATTAAAAAATTATTATTATCATTTTTTCCCTTCATTTCTTCCTTCCACAATGTATAGTAACTTCAGGAAAGAAGGATGCGAAACTGCTGTGAGTCACTGATTTAATTGATATTTTCAGTTTCAAGGTATTATCTCTTCCATGTTAATGTCTGCTAAATACGATGCCAGAGATTAATCATGATGGATGATTTTTGCAATGTTTTCAAAATCAGTTTATTTATGTTGATAAAATTGTCCAGAAGCCTTGCCAACAACTTGTCTTAATCATTTATTTGGGCTTGGAGCAAATTTAAATCTAAGGTCCTTCAGAGGCCTGCAGTCCCACCCTGTCCAAGCAAACAAGCAAAAAATATATTCCACAGGGAAAAAATACACAATTAATTTATAGAACAAGAAGCAATTTGTATTAGTGGAAACACAACCCCTTTTTTCCTGAGGATTGTTTGCTTCTTTCTTTTCCTTTTTTTTTTTTTTTTTTTTTCCTTTTCTTTTTTTCTTTTTCCTCTTGCAACACCAACAAAAAAATTTAAAAAGGCTTAAGATTATAAACCACTCCACTGGCTTTTGCAGTTCCTTAGACTAATTTTATACTTATTACTGAAAAACCATTTGGTAGCAATGATTTTTGAATCCTTACCAACATGAGTTACCTTGCCTTTGGTATGAATAACCAAGAAAAGCTTAAAAACTGTGTGTAACTGTAGTGTTATCACCCAGCTTAGGTGCATTTGCATTTAGAGTAGAAGTACATTAATTTGCAACACGCTCAAATAGTGGTGACAAGTACCATGCAACTGCATAAATTGCATTATAAACGATAAATAATAATCTATACAATACAGATTACTACGGTAATACTGTGGTATTCAACATCTCTTGCTTTTCCTTCCCAAAGACCTGCTGGAAGTCACATTTGCCACTTGCCATAACTGGTTTTCACTCTGCTTCTGTAGAGTTTTGTGTCTGTCCTCCCTTCCTTCCATCGGTCCATCTTTCCTTCTTTCAGTATTAGCTGTTAGGGAATTAAGGTCAGCAGAAATCACCGCCAGATGGGAGATTTGATTGAGGTCCGGGGGCCCAGTGTTTTGTGCTGCTTTGTGTATTTCAGCGGAATAGATGCAAGACATTAACACAACTGTTTAAATAAATGCCGAACTGGGATAATACTCCACTCTACTTTTTCTCCTTAATGCAAACATTAAATCAAATGAATCATCAAATATGGAGGTAGATCTGTTTCTCCTAAGTAGTCTCTGTAGGGAAACCACTTAAAGACCTATCAAGGTAAAAAATAAATGATAGTCTAAGTAAAACAAACAATCTCTTCTTAAGATGAGGTAAGGGGGAAAAAAAAAAGCTTTAAATGAATAAAACAAGGGTTCTTAGATCACTTCAATTAGCCAATAAGAAATGTAGTGTCTTTGCATTATAATGTTGTTCCTCTGGCAGTAACGGGTACTGACACCTACATTTCTGGCAAAGGCCCGAAAAGGGAATTCTGGACACGTACCTGAAGTATTTACTGGAGTGACTTACACCAAACTATCATTTACGTGCTTCCCGGAAATACAAATTAGCATGTATGGTCTTTATCTGGATGGCCTTCATCACCTGAGCACCTCAACGCTGAGCTCCTGGCGCAGCTGGGCCTGCAGGGCCCTGCGCAGGCCCCCAGCAGGCATTCAGGGCACATCAGAAGGCAAGACTTCCTCTTTTCCTACAACCACGACAAGGTTGTTTGTTTTTATGTGTTTCAGAGGGGTTATTTTTATTTTTCTGTGGTGACTTGTGAGAAACGGAGCAATGTGTGCCCCCAGTACCTTCTTTGTTAGCGTTAGCGTAAGTCTACTTTTAAAAGGCCGAGGGAATCCTGCGTGTCACTTCTTCGTCCGTCACATGAGCGGTGTTTCATATGGAGCAGCCAAGTGCACATATGTGAGGCAGGCCAGAGGTTTGGGGCTTGGAAAAGCTTTATTTGGAACTTACAGAGGCCTTTCTGACCCTTCCCTTCCGTCAGGTGTTCATGTGGCTGCACGTTTGTTCCCACATCAAACCAGCTTCATCTTTCATCCTCACGATACTTTCAGGCTTATTTCCCCTCTCTAAATCAGAGCACGAGCAACTTTGACCTTCACGAAAGCTGAACTTTCTATGGACGCTGTGTATCTTTGAGCTCAAACGGAGCCAAGGAAGCATTGACGATGTCGGTCACGCTCCTCTCCTGGCTGTCTCAGCCTCTTTCTCTTGGCTCATTTTAAAAATTCCTTTTCTGCTGCTTGACGGCCGGGTTGTCTCTCACCTCGGCTTTCATCTTGGGATGTGACTTAGACATATATTTAATTTTGCATGCTGGAGAAACCCGTTCACTTCAAAGTTAAACACATCAACAGGCTGTTTGCTGGATCAAGGCCTACCTTTACCTTGTCTTACTCTGTTTGCCTGTTTCCACAATTACTGCCGCTCCTCATTTACCTTTGGAAAGTATTCATAAAAGAATTTTGAACCACAGTCTTTCTTAATCAAAGTTAATGGGAAAGCCAATCCTAACTTCAGCAGAAGAAGAATCAGGACTTTTGGTCCAAGACTTGAGACAGGAACGTCTGGTTTTCATCAACTTGATTTCCACATTGAAGCGTGTACTTCAGCCATCAGCTGCCTGGAGTGGGAACTGAGAAGGAGATTTCAGTCTCAGGCAAGGTGCTTAGCTCCCTTAAAAGTTAAAAATTGCCGTCTGATTGTGGAGTTCTCACACGGTCCTTTTTGCCTAAAGTTTCTTCTTTCTTTGCTTCTACAGAGCACCTGCACCCAGGCCATGATTTTTGGCACGTCAAGCTGTGAGTGGTTTTTTTTCACCCTGCACTTACCGTCCACGGTGCAATCAAGCATGCGGTTCCTAATTTTAAGGAACATTTTGAAATGATGATTTGTTGTTAGGAGCACAGAACTGGTCATTAAAATTTAAAGCACATTTATGAGAGTTATTTCGGTTGTGGACCTCGTGGAAGACCTTGGCAATAAGCTGCAGCCAGCTCCTGCCCAGACCTCACGCAGCTTTCTGCCATGTTCAGCCCCTCCACTTCCAAAGAGCAATCGGGTGCCCCTGGCCAGGGGCAATTCCAAAGTCTCTCACTGCCAGCAAACATATTTGGCTGTTTTTTTTTCTATTGAATGAGCTTCAAAAGCTGCAGTCAAATCACCTCTGTGCTGCATGCCCGTGGCGAAGATGGGCAATGCACAGGGAGGCTCTGCCAGAGCAGGGATGTCCTTGTGGGATGTGGGATGGGAAAGTGGGGGAGACACCTCTCAGATGGACAGAAGGGCATGCAAACCTGGTTTTACATGGACCACGGGGAATAGCCACAGGCTGAGGACCTGAAATCTGGAACATGTGCAATGATGTTAAGGTGCTCAGGAGGAAAAGAAGTTTGTCTACTATTTCTCTATTTACACACAGAAGTTCCCCCTCCAAACCCATTTTTTTTTGGTCACTTTGCTGCTCCAAAATGCAATACTTTTGCCAATTCCTTAGTGGTTTTGTTTGAAGGTGCTTGTGCTCTCAGTGGAAGCTCACAGATGGCTGCGGTGATGCTCCTCGTGCAGCGCCAGGCAGTTTGCTTCATTCTCACTCCTCAGCAAGCCTGCCTGCCTCGGCAGCTATCAGCAGCACAAGGACACACCTGTGGCTGGGCACAGCGCGTTCGGCACACCAGCATCTCTGGGGAAAGCCCTGGCAAGGAAACGGATGGAGAAGTGGGTTGTTGTGCTCTCAGTAACCCAAAGCACGTGCCTGCCCCATGCCTGCAAATATAAGAAGGCAGAAGAACAAATTACGTTTGAAGAAGTTGGTACAGGATAAGAGAGGTGATGGGAGCAACTGTATGAGCTGCTGCCAGAGCCACAGATGAGAGAAGGGAGATTGTCAGTGAAATAAAAGAAAGAAGACCACCGAGGACTCAGTTATAGCTTTGCAGCTTGGGCTGAGAGACAGCTCCACGATCCCAGAAGCAGAGCCGACAGCTGATCACCGGTTTGCTTTTGTTTTGCTTTGTTTCTTTTGGTTTTCAGTTCAGGCACCGAAAGTGTGGAAAAAAATATTTTGGGTTTGGATCAAAACGAATACAGTTGTCACCAGGCTAAAAAAGAGGAAATAAATGCTTTCGTCTCAATAAAATGTTAATACGGCCTGGGAAGCCATCTGTTTCGTATCCAAGGCACTCCCGAAATACAGAAAGAAATGAGGGACTCAATTCATACACCTGCAGGTGCTGGAGTCTTTGGAGTAATGTCAGTCTGTTTTCCTTCGCATGGCTGGGACCCTACAGCATAAGGCAGGGAGCAGGGTTTGGGGTTGGAAGACGAGTTTAGGCCTGCCTTGGCCTCTGGCAAATAGTTGCTACCGTACATCTTTCAAGGCTGTTATGAAAGAGCCAGAAAAGGAAAAAAACTGTTACAGCATTTGAAAACAAAGAGTGAACAAAGGCATCTGTATTAACAATACCCTTTATTATTTTTGGCTTTAAGCAGTGAGGGGTTTTACTAAGGGAAGAAACAAATAAAGATCTGGTTTGATAGTCTCTTGGATGGCACTACAGATGGGAAATAAAAAAAGTTTCCTGAAAGAAGCTGGAGTGCTTGTTACTGTTCTTGCTGAAGTCCTGTGCTGCTTCCCTGCATACCAAGCAAGGCTAATGAATGTGTAAAAGAGGAAGAGAAATACCAGCAAAAATAGGAAATGTTTGTGGAGAGGATTCTTCTGGCACCCTTGCCTCTGAACGGAGCCCATCGGCCACCCCAAGCCCTGTGAACTTGCAGCAGCTTTGGGGTCTCCTGTGCCTTGTTTAGTGGCAGGCCAGACCAAACTCTCACTGCACAGAAAGACAGAAGAGAGAGATGGTAAGAGGAGAAATAAATCCCGATGGAAAAGCTGACAGCAGCAGTGATGTGTTTTGCATTACAGAGTTACAAGGGATTTAGGCGAAACCAGAGAATGAAGACAGAGAGTGTGAGGTGTCCCCAGTCCCTGGTTTGGTGGCACCAATAAATAAATAAATAAAATAGCCAAATGCAGGTGACAAAAGCCCGGTGAGGCTGCCATCCCAGGCTGTTTGGCAAGTACGAATTTTACTTGGGCATGCCACGATGCTCATTCTGCATTTCAGTAATTATTTCTGTTTTGCCTGACCGCAGCTCTGCTGGTCAGGGAGCAAATGCTCCGTGCCGTGCTGGGAGGCTGCTGGCGTTATCACCGAAACAGAGGGTTTTTATTAATAGGGAAGTTTCTGAGCATACATTCGGCATTATTTTCCACTCAGCTTCTCAGAAAAGAATGAGTTTGCTTAAATCCTCTAAGATTTAGTTATTACACTCAGGTGCTTTTGCAAATCCCGGGTTTATTTAACAGTATTGTGAGTTTTCTAATTTCCTCGGCCTGCTCTGACTCATGTATTAGCACCCTGGCACAGACAGGGGCTGTCTGCTTGTTTAGCAGGGGAAACCATCAGGTTTCGCCTGAAGACAAGGCATTGTTTCACAGGGCTTATGAAAGTGTTAAACGTTTCGTCACACCTGAGTCCTGCTGTGAGTTATGAAATGAAAACCCAAAAGACCATGAACAGTCTCATCCTACTCACGTAACTAAAACTGAGTAGATTAGTCCAAAACACGTTCCTGGAAAATTCAGGCTAGCTGCGGATGCCTGCATTTGATGCAAAGGCATAACTGAGCTGGTTTTTGCACTGAAGCGCTGAGGCTGTACCCAAAGCAGCCCCTGGCCAAGGTTTGTGCTGAAATCCAGAGCTGGCTGCTCTCCCGGAGGGAGGCACCAAGCACACATCCATCCCTTTGCAGGCATTTAGTCCCGCTACTTCAAAACGCATCGGCAGCCCCGTCCAGGTAATAAAAGTGATGCATGAACCACTGCATAAGTCACTGATCAGTGCAATATAGAAAGTCAAAGTACATATATAAAATAATCCCTTCAGCCCTTAAATCTGCGTCAAATCCCTCCTTGGCTAGAGAGCCCTTTCTAGAACTGTGAAAGATTTTCTGGCTACTTTGCTTTAAATGGAGATGTCTTTGGAAAAGATTCCCTGAGGTTGGAGGAGAAAAAGAAAGCAAGAAAAAAGTTAAAGACAGGGAATCAAAGACCCAGCAGATAATACTGCACAGACCTGTTATCCATATGGCTCTGAGTTGCAGTCAATTTTCTTCTGTAATAGGATTATTTCTTTGTCAGATGTTTATATTCTTCTGCACGGAAAGTTTATAGAACATGCAGCATTGATATATTAGTGCCAAGCAGATTTATTCATTTAGCTGCTCAAATACTCGTTGTAGCCCTGCTGGGAAGGGAAGGTTTTTCTCAACTTAATAGTCTTTTTCCTTATCAGATATTCATTTAAATGGCTTGCCTATAAATACAGGACATGTTGAGACATGTATGCTATAAATATTTTACAAGATTTATGCTTGTGTTATGCATTCTTTAGCTGGACATTAATGTACTGCAGCTACTACAGCCCATTTTGAACAAAAACTCAATAACTCTAGTTATTGATAGTAAAAAGTTCACTGTGGTTTCAAAAAGCCCCTCTCCCTCCATGCACACAGAGCCTCTGTGACCTCTGAGGTGTGATAACTTGCACTCTCAGATACCTGAATTAATAATAATAATAATAAAAAAGCAGCAGGAATAGCTAGAGCAAGCCCCCAAAACAATACAGTAGAACAAGATCCTAAAATATTCTTGCTCTCTACACAGTATTTAAGAGCTCTGGAATAAAAGCACACGTTACTCAGGCATTTTTCATCTCCTTCTTCTCTCAGATTGGCTGTGAAACGTACAGCTACCTTCTAGCCCTGCCGAAATTCAAGAGGTACAGCAGGAAGAGACACAAGAAAACTGGAGGAAACAGTTCCAAGAGGAACCCAAGGTTAAATCTTTACTGACTGACAGGAAACTGAAAATACCGGGTGACAAGTGGCATGCGTTCATGTATATCAGAACCATTGCTAACCTGTTAGTTTAATTTTAAAGCAGTGACGGGTCTGATCGTTCGGGTGTGCCTGCGCTGGAAAGCAGTGTTTGACCCCATATTGCCAGGCAAGGAGCACGAGGGCTGTTTGAGCACAGTGGCACCTCCAACCCCCCCTCTTTGGGAGCTATTTAGTGCCCAGCAGGTACTGACTGGTCACTACACACCCTCAGCATTGCTCCCGTGGCTACAGGAGTGCACAGAGTTGGGCCTCGCGGTGCCCCAATGCCCCTGACCACAAAACTCGGTGCCTGAGCAGGCCGCAGGCCCCATCTCAGTGGACTGAAAGGAGCCAGGTCCGTCTTCAGGGAGTCATTCTGTTCCCTCTAATTAGCACCGCATTCATTTAGCTCCCCCTGAGCTCTTCCCCATGACATTGGGCGTAAAAGCTTAAAATTGAACCCGACTTGCACCTGGTCCTGGCCTACAGAAGGGGTTCAGCTGGGCAGCCTTAGTCTGGCTGTGTGGGATGGACAGACACAAATCCCAAATAAAATGCCATCGTTTCCAGCCCCTGGTCTCCATTGTGGCTGGTGTTTTTCAGCCTCTTCCACCTTTAGGTGGAAGTGAGAGCAGTTTTGGTGGCCAAGCTCTGGGCACTGTGCACAGAGACAAGCACCACCATCTCCTCATGGCGAGGGCTGCCCTGCCAAATCCACATCCATTCTATATTTATTAATATAAATACAATAGATATAAAAGATATCACTGCCTCCACAGCCCTCAGTTTGCTAAAATGTCAAGGCTGTAGCCTCCAAGCAAGGATCTGGTCACGCTTCTGCCGCCTCCCAGCATATCCCGGTTGTACACCTCCATTTGGGCAGCCTTTTTCGTGCTTATGCTGAATATTAACCCAGGATTTAAGAACTAACATTTTTCCCCCACTTTCAGAAAGTTTTCAGTAGTTGCAATTAATTGAATTAAACTTTTCATATATATATATATATATATAACTTTTTAATTTAATTCAATTGAATGAAACGTCTTAAATTGGAAGAAGGGAAATTAATCAAAACTATATTAAT
This sequence comes from Heteronetta atricapilla, assembly GCA_011075105.1. Taxonomy (NCBI): domain Eukaryota; kingdom Metazoa; phylum Chordata; class Aves; order Anseriformes; family Anatidae; genus Heteronetta; species Heteronetta atricapilla. The sequence goes on from CM021763.1 coordinate 1,420,390, forward strand.
ATTTGTCTGATTGAAAAACTGCTTAATATCTGAGGAAAATGGGGACAGCTGACAGGAGAGGGGACAACGGCCCTAGGAGTAGTGCTTAAATCCTTTATTTTCTTGTATGTAAATCAAATAAATTATTCCATCAACCTTTCGGTGGACTACACAGAAATACCTTTTTAATTAGTGTTTCTGGAGCCGCAGCAGGCTGTCGGCATTGCCCGGTGGCTGTTTTGGGCAGCCTCACATCACCGTGGGTTTCACTGGTGCTTTGGATGGTGAGAGATAAGACAGAGTTGTTTCCAGCCCCAGTAAATCAGTTTTTCCAACTGTACCTCAAGACTCCCAAGAACAAAGAAAAACAATTCTTGCAATGCAAAAATAACTCTCTCCATGACAAGCTTTATCTTCTTTTTTTAAAATTTTTTCTCTTCAGTGACAAGGTTTTGTCTCTTGCCCTCTTTTTTAATGAATATGGCAAATATGCAGAGTTTTGAATAATGAAATTGTGGGAAAAAAAAAAAATACAGAGGAAAAGTGTAATGATTCAGACAAGACCCTATTATCTTCATCCAATTTCATTAGTGGCTGTAGAAAGCTGTTTCCACTTACTCAGGCTTTCTTTTTTAATGAAACTTGGTGAGCTGGAAAGTTAAATGCGTGTGTTTACAAACACTGATCAAAGGCACCTAATTTTGGAGATGGTCTCGCGCCCCGATCCTGCAAGCTGTTGGTTTCCTGGGCTCCGGTGCCTCGTGTGAGTGCCCTGAGTGCCCACCGCGGTCTCACCCTTGCACCCTCTCCCCATCCCTGGCCCTGTTTTTGTCCCTGTGAGCCGTCCAAGCAGCACTGGGAGGCTCCAACCTCTGGGCACGGATGTGGTTAGGCTGTCCCCAAAAGATCTCCTGGACCTCCCTGCTCCTCCTCGCCTACCAGAATATTCCCGTCTGGCACAGGGTTCGGGGAGGTAGTGCTTTGTCATAACAACTCAGTGATACTGAATTTTACATGCCTACCTCTTTATTTTGATTATCGATGAATCCATATTTCTCAGCAAGAAGCGGTTCTGGTGGGAAGGTCTTCCTGGTCAAAAGCAGAGAGCAACGCAAACCGAGTGTTTAATAAGCTGCTGAGAACGGGGCTTGGCTTGGCTGAGCTGGTATCTGGGGTAAGGACAAAATCTAGCATGATTCACCACAGCAGCCTCCACAGAAATCCTCTCTGCAAAAGGAGGACGTGGTTAGTGGGCATTGCCAAGGTTAGGGAAATTTTAATGCAGCTGTTTTGGGAGCTCAGACACGTTATTTGTTGAAGCGGGGAAACAATTCCAGCTCTTCCAAGCCCTTTCCTGAGGGCAGCCTTTCTCTGAAAAACAGAGCAGGGCTCACGCTTTATTTTTCAGACGCCACAGACAAACTCAGGGGTGAAATCACTCACTCAGGATGTCAGAGAGCAGGATTCAAAGCCGGTGGGCACGAAGTCTGCTTGCCAAGCCGAGAAGCGTTTATGCATTTTGCATGAAACCCTGTGGATAAAACAAGTTTTTTAACTGGAATCGCAGTGCGGGGCTCATTGCTCTTTGGGATGGGGGCTCCAGCCATCTCCACACAGAAAGCTTCTCTGACACTCAAAAAGGGCAAAGCCTCTGCTGCTGTTCTGACTATTTTAATCCCCTAAATTAGTCTTTTTCTCATGTTTCTCTCAGCTCTTCGCATCCCTCCCTCACGAGGAGCCCCCTGCCAAGCCTGAGTGGTGCTGCTTGCAGTCGGAGTGTGGATGACACCTCTTTTAAGGCCATTTCACAAATTACTTGTTTTCAGCGTTTGAATATTAATTTCCTGATTTTTCAAACATAAAAATGTCCTCTATTGAGGCATTAAGATAAAGGCGATGACATTACCTGGCTTCACTCCGCAGGGGCAATAAGTAACAGCCCGGCTCTTTCAAATTGCTTATTATTTTTCTTTAATTCTGACCTAATACCAATCTGAAACCGTTCTGCAGCTAGTCTGCATTCCTTTTATTACCCCCTCACCTCCACAAATATATCTGCTAATAGGATTTCAGCCCTACTCGAGACCTTGCCTCTGCTGAGGGATGTCTGATGGGGCGAACCTCAGCCCTCTGTCCTTGACCAGCGATCACCCCCAGCACCACCTATCTCACGAAGCAGCAATCACTTTGGGCACGCCGGTGCCACACAGATCAGTGGCAGCTTCATTCCCAGGCTCAGCAGTGAGGCTTCAAAAGGCGAGGAACAAAAAGCCTCCCTCCAGCACCCGTCAGGGGAAGGGCTCTCCATAAAGCCAGCGTCAGCCCGTGGACGAAGATGGAGCACCTCGAGCATCCCTCGGTGGTGCTGCAGGGCACGAGGGTGATCGATCCCCGCTGTGCTGCTGGTCGCTGATGCGGCTGGTGTTGAAATATTTTAAACTATTCAGGAGCGGAGCACTGGGAGAAGCAGATGATGGCTTCGCCATTTTCTAGGCCTCTCGTTTGAAAAAAAATGTCCTGCAAGAAAAACAAATGAAGGTGTAGGGGTTCTTTTGTTTTGTTGTGCTGCACCAAGACAGACTTGGTTTTGAATTAAAGGGCATGGAAATGTAGTCCTTTCAGGTACAGTTTCACCCCCTAGACATCTTGTAAGACTAGCGAGTGCCTCTGTGAAGGAGAACACCTTGTGTTTTAGGGAGATAAAAGCCTCCTGCAGCTCTTCTGTGGATGCGTTGGGCCATCGCTTAGCCAGCGTGAACAACGCAGGGACCACAAGCGAGATTTGGGTTCACCGGGGCAAAATTCTCCACCGTGAGGATGATCAGAGGCTGGAAGAAGCTGGGGTGAGGTGGGGGAGCTGCTTCGTGCCACCTGGGGAGGGCTGAGCCCCCCACACTGCCTCTGGGCTGCTGCACTGTGGGTGGGTTGGCCCGGGGGATCCCTCAAGTCCTCCCCAAGGTGCCGTGATTTTTGAAGTCAGGCCGTGTTTTCTTCCTGCAGTGCTTAATGACGTCTCCGTTGCCTTGTTCCCAGGTTTTTCAGCACTAACGAAGTCCTCTAAGGGCACACTGGAGGCCCAAGCTGGATGCCAAGGGACCTGCTACCCACACCTGCAGCAGGAGAGCAACGCTGAGCCCCGTCCATCATCTTCATCCCGAGGGACGGCTGGTCAGCTCAGGACGAAGCCCAGGCATCAGCACGGGCGTTAGGTGAAGCAGTAAAACCCAACAAAACGGGGGCTGTTTGTTTTTTTCAGCTCGGTTGCTAAATAGGGAGCGTCTGCCTGGGGCAGCAGCGCAGGCAGGCAGAGCAGAGCATATTGATTGAAGGCTGCTGGCAGGCTGCATTGCAATTCCACAATGGAGCCAAAAACCTGGTTTCTTCCCAAGCCGGGGTGAAAAATGAAAAATTCATAGCTTTCTCTAAAAGGAAATATTGTGAAGGTATTTGATTTACTCACATTATGTTTCAGCAAAGTCAGAACATTTTCTTCTGAGTTTTATGCCCGGGCTTTTGCATTATGGTATCAGCTGGAACATATGTAGCTTTAAAGCAGGATACATGAAAAAAAAAGTCAAAATATTTATAGCCCAGGCAAATACTTCACCACATTGAAGCAAGACTGAAATAAAACATTGTGATAATTTCCTGACCACATTCCATAAAATGCATTATGTTTCAGTGAAATACCGGGATGTCCTCAAATCAACAGTTTCTGGTGTTCAAAAGGAAAATAAAGGCCTGCTTTTATAATGGGCTTTCTAAACCGAGCTGTGGCTCAGGGAGGGCTTCAGCAGAAAGGAGCCTGGCATGGCCAGGAGGCTCTGCCTGCCCCAGGTAAGATCACATGGCCCCGGAGCACACACAGCATGTGGAAATTACTCCTGATAAACACTAAAGACAACAGTTTTCAGGCCAAAACCACCACTGATACGGCAGTCAGTTTGACTTAAAGTGAAACGTTTAACAACACTTTCTTCTAAACCTGCTGCTGATTTATATTCCCCCTGCTAACATTATTTAGTTAAATGAAAAGCTCAAATAGATGTAATTTATTGGCCCCAAGAGGGGTTGACATCTTTTTGTGCACGAAGCAAAATATTCCCACCTGACCAATAAAACACTGAACCATGATAAATTTATTAGAATGCCACTATTTTAAATTCAAGCTTAAGCCTCAATGCATGCAATTCATCACGTGTTGGTTTACCCTACAGCCGTATTTCTCTGTGCTTAAACGTGGTATACTATAAAGGTCTCCCGTTAATCCCCACTGACAACCCCAAATAGAGTTTTTCAAGGACTCCAGCACTTAAATAATCCCTCAGATTTGTGTACTGGATCCTCACGTGGGACAAGGACCCACCTTGCTCACCTCAGGGTGCAGCAAGTGGGAGCCCCAGGAGCCGGGCTCGTGCTTGCCTGGGAGGAGGAGGCAAGGCCCACTGAGGGGTCAACTTTGGCTCCTTGGTGAGGTATTTGAAGGGCATTTTCCCTTCCTACAGAGCAGAACTGAACATTTAGGAAGTGCCTGAAGGAGGAAAGTCCCCAAATTTTACATCTCGGGCCCTTGAACAGTTTTCTTATCTTTCAATTCGGCCAACGAGCCTGGATCAGACCCACCCGCTTCTTGCTCTCTCCTTTGCAGTTGTACAAGACTGTCACGTTTTGACCCACTTCAAAAGCAGGATCAATACCGCTAGCTAACTCCATTTTATAATAATAAAATGGGATAATTTCTTACTTCTCTGTATGTCTTAGTCTTTAGACACAAAAATCTCTCCTCTCATTGATGTGATGATTTGTTACCTGCCACCACTTACAGTTTAGAAAAAAATGTAGTTTCATATTAAAAATGCTTGTGCCAAGAGCATAAAAAGGATTTCAATGTTCATAAAGTAGTATTAAATTTTAGAAATAAACATAAAATCCGTGTCCCCATAAAACTTGCTGTTTTCTTCGGGCAAGACCTTGAAAGTGCAAAGAGCAGCAGAAGAAGAGACATTTCTTTCCCAGAGTCACATGCAGCCCTGAAAGTTGAGAATGATGACACACACACAAAATATCAGTTGATCATTAATTCTGCAAATTAGACGAGAAAGAACAGCCTTGTGTGAAGGAAGAAATACGGGTGCACCAGGGAGTTTGCCATGAACACAAGCAGTGCTCCTGACGCACACAGGGCCTACAGCGAGCGGTGGACATCAGGTTCAGGGCAAAGCAACAAGTTTCCTCAGAACAGGGACTTGTCCCTGCTTCCCCTGATCAAAGGAGACGCCACCTATTAGTGCCCGAGTGAGGGCTGAAGGCACAAGGGATATAAAAAGGTCCTTTCCCAGCTAGGCCTCACTGAGGCCTGCTTGTGGCGCAGCCTCAGGCATTTTGGGTCAGTTCCTCTTCTGGCTGGGGCCGTTCCAAATCGCCTTACAAAAGCCCAATTTCTCATTTCCAGTTCCCATTCCATGGGACTCGGTGTGCTGGCAGCAGCAGGTGTGGCAGACCGATGCCCATGACACAAAAAAGCCTGTTTGCTGTGGTGGCTTTCCTCCTAGGTTTAACTTCTTGCCCAGGAAGTGAATTAATTTGCAGCTCTGACAGCAAACCTTACATAATAAAACTCTAACTTGTCTGTAGGAACCCCTCTAATGACACATCAGTAAAACCCAGCCCAAAATGCTTTCAACAAGCTCTCCCTGCCTCTCGCTGCCCAGGCTGGGAGGTTTCTAAATGCCATCGAACGCCCAGATGCTGGCTGAAATCTTTTTCAGGGCCATAAGGGATTTGAAGCAGAGCAGGGATAGGTGTGGAAATCCACTGGGTGAGCACTTAGAGCTCAACAATGATGTGTTTTGAGGTCGCTCACGTCCCTTCTGGTATCACCTAGCAGCATTTTGGATATCTTTAAAGGCTGGTTGTGTCCTGCGCTTACTTTAATACTAAGCCACGATGCCTGTGAGGGGCAGGGCTCTGAGCCAGGGGAAAGCTGGCGCTGGCACATCTGGTACGGAGCAACCAGCTGAGGAACAGCAGCAGGAACTGGGTGCGATGGGCGGTGGGGGGGTGCAGAAACAAATCCAAATCCCAGCTGCTCATTACGGATGGAAAATAGCTTGTGAAATGAAATAGCTGGAAGGGCGTCTTGGAAGCCCATCACAGGCAGCCTGGGGACATGGAAAGCGCTGGGCATCCCACCCGGTTCTGCGGAGCAGCCACTGCAGCTGCTTTAGCACTCTGCATGCTGGCGACATTAAAAAGCCAAGGCCAGAAGGCTTTTTGTCTAGCCAGTATGGGGCCAGTTCCTACGAGTGAGAAAGTGCCTACCTGCACAGCCTTTTGCATGGTGGTACCACGTCTTTCTATGCAAGAAGACTTCCTCTCTGGTGGTGTCTTCCCCGCACTGACACAACCCCTGCGGCGTCCAGAACGTACCCAAATATTCACTTTAAATTGCCCCCAAGTTGCAAACTGCATTTGCACGTGGCTCAGGAGGCAGCAAGGAGGTGGGGACGGAGCCAGCAGAGGCAGGGGGCTGAGGCACTGCCCTGCGCTGTGGGCACTGATGCCCGGTGCTTCCTATGCAGTGTACCAGACCAAGAGAGGGAAATTGTATCAAAACTTTATTTATTAAACAAAAAAATGCACCATTGGAATAACATTTCTATAAAAAATGAATTATGAGACTGTTCTACAGTGCATTACAAAACCCCCTTTTTCTTCATGTAGTAGTATACAAGATTGTGTGTAGAAACAGTCTTTTTTTTAAACTGTAAGCAAGTTCCCTTTCTCATAGAACAAGATTTACACTTAAATATTGCAGTCACTATTCTAATTTGGTTAACAATGCTAGAGTCTGACAATTTAAAGAAACTGTTTATAGGCTCAAAATGCCATCTTTAGGCCTTTTGTAACAACAAGATTTTTTTTTCTTTTTTTTAAACTAAGGCTAGTTAAAGCTGTAGTATTACCCATTTCTATCAGAGAAACAAATCACTAGTTTGCTAAGAATTTTTGAATTACCTTGCGAAGCCCTTTAAACGGCGAGTCGGCACCGCTTTCACCAGTGTCAGAGCCTTTAATTAGCAGGCTGGGGCCGGTGCTTCCCAGCTAATTAACGAAGGAGTTCGTTTGTGCACGACAGCCACGGTCACGATGCCCGACCCTCCCGATGGCTCCCGCTCGGGGTGAGCGACGCGGTGCCAGAGCCCCGGGGCTGTGGGCACACTGCAGCTTTAACAGCCTGCTTTAGGTTTTCCAGCCAGGTATCCCTCGTCCCATAAATTATCCCAAAGAAAACACTCGAAATAATAAATTAAATATTACTTATAAAAAGGTCCACCCTCCCTCCCCCAACCGCCCCGTCCCGAACGTGGTGGCAACTCGCAAATGTAGGAATTGCCAGGTCTATTTTACAATAATAAAAACGGCATTGTTCCTTCTACCGGCGTTGCTTCCTCGCACTTCCAGATACGTGTACAGCATACGGCGAAGCCCGGGGGCTTGTGCCACCTCGTGACGTGTGGGCCGTGTTGTGTTCTCCAGCCAACAAAGAGCAGGATGAGGATGCGTTGGATGCTTTTTGCTGAGTTTAAAAAGAAAAAGGTTGTGGAACCTCCGGGAATCCAGTTCGACACCAGGACACTCAGTAGCTAATGGGGGAAACGAAGCCGACGGGAAAAGCGATCGCTGATCACCAATGAAGTGGCTTTAACTGATTAAAAATGAAAATAAAAATAAATAAAAAAGCTTGGTTCCTCCAGTTTCCAAGGTATCCGTTCCAGGAATGAGATCGAGGGCTTGCAGCTCAGCCACCTTCTGCAGAGCACTTTCCTTCCCTACCCCTGTTTCTGGATTTAATGCACAACTGGCTGATGCTGCTGGCTTTGACCCTGCCAACATCTGCACTTTTTGTACCAAGGGTGCTGCTGCCTGTTCAGGCAGCTTTTACAGGCGGCCACACGTGGTCTGATGCATCTGCAGGACTCAGAGTCGGGTGCAATGATGGTGTCCTGGGGACGGGCTCTTGGAGAGCGACAGCAGGAGTTCAACTTTCAGTTCTGGCTGTAGATGAAAATTCCCAGCACTTCCCACGGGCTGGAAGGACTCCGTGAGGACACTGCTGTATGCACACCCCCTTCCTCCCCCATGGGAACAAGTCTCTTAACAACTCTAACATCACTGCCATCATTTTGCCTGGTGTTTCCTGGCTTGCGTCGTGTGTTTTGGCAGAATTTGTCAGAGCTTGTGAACATGCACTGCAAACATGCCCGGCAGCTCCGGAGAAAGGTTTTAAGAAATCGTTTCATCCTTAAAAATGCTGAGGAGGGAATCGGGCCAGAGATGCAGCAGTCCTACCTAAGCCGTTTTTAAAAAGCTGCCTCTGGGAAGGGGTTAGTGAAAAGATGCTCCTGTGAAAATTGCAAGGAAAGGCCTTTGAAATATTGGCAAACCCATCAGGAAACCCCGGAGCGGGTAATCCTGCTCTGACCTAAGTGACTGTTTCTGTGCTTCTCCGGTTTCTGCGGGCAGCTCAGTTGGGAATCCTCAGTTCCCAGACATGAGGGTGCACAAACAGCCAGAGCAGTACTGGGGATATGATGGTCCTCGTCAAAAACGCCTGGCCAAAAGCTCTTCTAAATGCCCCTGGGGTAAAGCCCAAGCCGTGTGCTTGGTCCCTGAGAAGGCACACCCGATGGCCAGCCCCAAATCGTCATGTAACCAAGGCGACACGCAAGAACATCAGCCTTCCCCTTCCAAAAACTAAACAGCTTCACAAAGGGACCGAAACCTCTCAACCAGCGGCGAACATCAAAGCAGCTGGCAGACAAATACACTGAGCTGGGGGGCCCTGAGCCTTTTGAGCCATTGATGTTGCTCCAAGTTTTAGGTCTAGGAGGACAAAAAAATAATAATAAAATTATGTCTTTTTTGCCTGCTAACTCATTTGTTTTTCACCTGTTCACGGCAGCCCCATTGCACCGCTTAGCTAATGATCTCCCCTGCTCCCGTTTGAGCTTCACGAGCCCACGGCTGAGACAGTCACGGGCTGTAAGGATTCTGGCAGCTGAGCTCACTGCAAATAAACAGAGCATCAGCAAAATATAAGGGAAGAGTTCGGTGCTAAAGCACTCGTTTGGGGTTTGCAAGTAACGTAGTTCACGCACAGGATGAGCTGTTTGCTAATTAGCTTTTCGGCCCTTAGGAATCCTCTGAAAATTATCCTAAAAATCAACCTCGGAAGATGGTTGGGACCATCTCTAAGGCTCCTTGGGATGATAACACCCACCTTTAGGGTCGTGTAGCTCAGGGGAGGTCAAGGGCTCCGCTAAAACAGGCAAAAGGAACCGAAGGAAGGCAGCCAGCTGTGCCCAACCTTCTGGGATCTGGGGGAAGGCAAACACACAGTTTCAGAAAGCTGATGGTCGTATATGGGATAATTTAGTTTTGCTGAGCTACGCTGAACTTAATTTGGAATTTCTTGCTCATTTATTAAAAAAAGGGGGGAGGGGAGCTGTTGGGCCTTGCTGGGGCTGAGCTGATCAAGTTGTCCCTTCCCAGGGAGGGCGCACACGAAGACCCCTTTTGGCGTGGAGCTTGTTGATTTAATTGTCCAGGTCTGGAAATAGATGGGCTTCGAACCGTCAGCAACATCAGCTCAACCTGCAGACTCGGAGGGGCGTTGGTGCTGATGCCTGAACTAAACGGAAAGGATGATCAATACCAAGGTGTTCGGAGAGAGGCGCCTGGACACCGCAACGGCTGTGTCCAAGCCAAACCAAACCCGACGGTGGCTCATCAGGCAGTTCTGGATTGCTAGGCACCCAACTTCTGGATTCATTATTCCATGATTTAAGCCCTGGGGGCTGTTTTCTGCTCCCAGATAGCCTACAAACCCAGGGTTAACAGGTATTTTCTAAAGGCCCGGTGAGAGAGTCAGATCTGGCCGTACGTTCCCACTTCAAACAACATCAATCTCTGCAAATATCGAAGGGGAGCTACTCAAAAGCTGCATGAAGCCCTCTTTCTCTGAGTAAAAATGGAGGTAGTGATTTCGGAGGTCCGAACAGCTGAGCTGGGTTTTCAGCACGGAAGATTTGCGCAGGTTATTTTCACTGGAGTCTTTTGGCAACAAATCTCGGAGCTGGAAAGCTCAGCTGCCCGTACAAATGGGATCTCCTTACTCTCCAGAAAGATTTCATTAAAATCTTAGCAAATTGAATAAAAAGGCATTTTCAAAGGAGCGTTTTCACAAACACACCGGAGTTCCTAATGAAGCATTCGAATTCCTCCTTGACATCTGATTTGCCTTTACAGCACGGGGGCCGTAGAAAATAATCTGAATTATTACTTCTGTTGCAGTGCCATTTTACTCAAAATATTTTATTCGGAGATTCACATTTAATTACCCACCTAATAAAAGGAGCTATTAGGTTGTAAAGATCCTATCCTTTCCATGCTCTTTTAAAATTATGACCCACTCAAGCTTGAAATCAAAGGCAGAGCTGAATGGAATAATTCATCTGAAACTCTCTTACTGGGTTTTGCAGCCTCCTAACTGATAAATATGCAAATCAGTTCCCTTTTGGTGATTCAGCTGCATAAACAGGGATTAGCTCTGAATGCAGCTGAAAATTTAGCAATAACATGTGTGCACACAAAATTTACTCAATTCAGCCCGTTGTCAATAAACAGCCAAAGCACCGGGGCCGGAGGGAGAGGGGACCACCGAAGACTTCCCTGTGTCCTGCTGCTCGCCGCTCCTCGCTTGCTTTTTCTCCTGGAGCCCATCTCAACCGGGAAAGGCGGTTTTGGAGCAACCTCCCTAATTCCTCGATTTCCAAAGGCTTGCTAAAACGGCTGATTTTTTTTTTTTTTTTTTTACAGCAACTCGCTGCGAGATGAGGGGGGCCGCAGCGACGAAATTAATGAGCATTTTGTCTTCTCGTTTGCGCTGTGGGGAAAAGCTCCAACGTTTTGGCGTGGTGATTTGCTACAGGCGTTTCTGTAGTCAGTAGTGACGTAGGAAAACAAAAGAGTGGCCTGCGACGCTGTCTGCTTAATGGCACGGTCTACGCTTACAACCAGACTTGCGTGAGGTAAGACTAGGGCTATACGAAAAGCTACAGACCTCTACGGAGTAAAACATGAGTTAGTCAGGACAACTTGAGCTCTACGAAGACTAGGAGATCAAAACGAGCGATCCAGCGGCATCAGCCGCGACGCGGCGGTGGTGGCGTCGTTCTTCTCGCCACACTTTCATCACCTCAAGATGCCACATCTACAGTTCTGTAACATTTCCATTACTATCCTTTTATTTTTCTTCTTTTCATCTTTCCTCCAAGGACTTGGCAGGAACCTTCCTTGAGCTGAAGGAGTGGTACCGGGAACGAGACGACTTTTATGGGGTCATGGAGGCGGGTGGTGAGCGTGAAATCCTGGTATGCTGCCGTGCTCCTGGATCCTTACCCATCCGTCACCAGCTCCTAGAAGGCCGAGCCCGTGATAGCGTTGAGCTGCTTCATTAGCCCCTCCAAACTGGCCATCTGTTCGCTCAGATCATCCTGTTCGTACACCTGCAGGTGAGCAAACACACGCAAATAAGTGGGAGGGGACAGAAAACGAAGCCCCCCCACCCAAAGCCTGGGATGTGGCAGGGACAGGGATGGCCTCAGGGACCCGGAGCGGCCAAGGGTGGGCTGCAGCTTGCAGCAAGGCCTCTCTGGGGTGAAGAGGTGAGCCTCTCACCAAGGAGGGCCCCGTCCTTCTCCTCCCCCTCCAGCAGGAGACTAAGGTTATAATTTTACGTGGCTGATAATGACGGACGGGAACCAAACGCTGGTGTCCCATAGCCAGCAGGCCAAATAAATCCCTCCGTACGCACGCCCGATGCCAACCCGGCCTTTTCCTTTGGCCAGGTTGATGCGGCACAGATCCCTGCTATGGTGCCTAGCAAGAAACTCTGTGTGAATAGATGAAAAGAGGCGATGTACAACATATATTTAGAATACTGCTTTTTTTTTTTTTTTTTCCCCTTATTCCTTTTCTTTTGCACTGTTTCGGCTCCTGGATCACGCGAGACCTTTCTCTCAGCGAGCCCTAATAGGAGTGAAAAGATTATTCTAATTTCCCCATCTTTTCAGTTTCACTTATCTGCTTCTTCGGGGTTATTTTTCTCACCATTATCGGGTAGCACTATATCCTCCTTTTTCCTGCCAAAATTATTTCCTTCCCTTATCGCGGCTCTCGCCCCCCTCCCTCTCCTCTCCCGCTATCTCCAGCAGCTCAGGAGAGGCCGCGTGAGTCGTCCCGTGGCTGCTATTAGCAGGGAATTTAAACCCTCGCTTCTCCCCTTTATCACACGCTCTCAAGTCCATTAAAAGTCCCCGGAAAACTTTTACTGGCTTGCCGGAACTTTTTACGGCTTCCCTAATAGCTCTCAGCTGCAGCCTGCTGCCCGAGGTGAGGCGGCACAGGCCGCTATCGAAAAATTAACGGGTAGGGGATTAGAGAACACGGCCTGAGGGTGATGAGCTTGGTGATGAGGCGGTGAAAGGCGGTTCGTACGTTGGAGGAGTCTTCCGTCTGCTTGTGGCCCTCCTCCGAGACCTCCGGGGCCGTGGGCACCGAGACGGGCAGCAGGGGTGACCTCGCTTTTCCTGCCAGGCCGAGGGACGCCGTTTTCACCTGAGCCTTGGGAAGGTTAGGCCCTGAAGGAAGGAAAAAATAAAAGGCACGTTAAGAAGATACCTTTAAGAAGATACCGCTGTGAAAAAGGGGACGATTTTTGCTCCAAACCCCCTCAGGGCAAGGAGCGGGCCCTTCAGGCGGGTCACGGAGCAAGCCTGAAAAAAAAATGTAGCTCAGCTGTCTCTGAAGAGAAATTCCTTGCTGATTTTTTATGCCAGCTCGGAAGGAGAAAAAGAAATGCAGGCTGAATGTGGGGACGGCGATTTCCAGCGTGCCTGCTCCCCCTAAAGCTCCGGCTTGAAAACAGGAACAAAAAAATCATAAATAACGAACCCTAGCCCGATAGCTTTTTTTTTTTTTTTTTCTAAATATCTCCTCCGCTGTGCTCTTCGGCCAGTTCCCTGTCCTTTTTTCTATTGCACTCTGTTGTACTCTATCTGTAAGAGAACATTTTCTTATTTTCTTTATTAAATATTGCCATTTTTCTCTTGCTGTTGCCAGTTCAGCTGGCTGGGGAAGTACCCGGTTGCCACACAACACCACACCACCTTCCCATCAATCCTGAATTTGAACACCCATTTGTTTTCCCCTTCCTCCTGCCTGGTGATCTCTCTTTAATTACAGCTCATTAACGGGTCATTAAAGCAAAGCTTCTGAGCCAGGACCGGAGCTACCTGGAGACCGACCCCAGCAGGCAGCGGCTGCGGATGGAGCGGCGCTGGGCTCCCCGCACCCCAACAAATCGCTGTGGCTGTGACAGCCTTCAGCTCGGAGATCACCACCGAGATACACCCCCAATTTCCAGCTCCAGTTTAATCACGAAAAAAACCACCCAAACCCTAATAACTGGCCCTTCAAACCTCTCGGTCTCAGAGTACGCAGAGAAGCAGCAGCTGTCCCCCGAGATTCAATCTCCTAAGTGATGCACATTCAAATCAGTTTTTTAAGGTAATTTCTTAATCAAAAAGCTTATTTCCAAAGAATAGCATCCATCTCCCTTCCTTGTTGTCCTCTTGATGCTCTGTTACCTCCGATACCTTTATATATGCACAGATATTTGCTTTTCTGACTACATTTCAATTGTACTCCTGTAAAACCTGCGGTAAAAGCCACGTTTCTCATACGTGACTCATTATTTGTAGTAATTGGGCTTAAAGACCCCCCTTTTTCTACACAAGGGCAGATGTTCCCTCCTGGGTATTGCTAACGAGAAGCCGTAATAATGATGAGTCAGTGCAATTTGGGCGTCTTTTTGCCCTTTAGCTCGCAAAAGCAACAGGTGAATTGTGATGTGTGTCACTGAAATGAAGCAGAGACGATTTGCCTCGTGCAGAGCCGTGTATTTCAAGTTCTCCAGCCAAGGCTTTACAGCAGTCTTCAAAAGCAATGCCTCTAATTCATAATTAGAAGAGCCGGCCCAAAAGAAGCAGGTTGCTAAGCCTATTTATTTGTGCACATCAGGCCAAGAGATACGACGATGGGCATGAAGTAAAACCAAGACCGCATCCATCCTCTTGATAGCAGTACCCTGGGAGGGCTGCTTGGCATTCACTCAGTGAGAGGGTAAGAAAACGAAGATGAAGGCAAAAATTGAAAGGAGCTACTTTACGGAGAGATAGCAAGAAATCCTGCTTAATGGAAAAGGATTGGAGTTAAAGACGGCTACTGGTGGAGTTCCTCAAGGTGATGGAGATAAAGATGAGTACTGGTGGAGTTCCTCAAGGTGATGGAGTTAAAGACAACTGCTGGTGGATTTCCTCAAAATCTGGATTTAGGACCACGATGTTTTATGTTTTGGTACATCAAATGGGAGTGTGATTATGGCACCTATTACTATAAAAGGTCAGAATTACAGCTGGAGCTGTAATAACACAAGGAGAACTTCACAGACCTTTCTGCCTAGCTGCTGCTCAGGTGACCTTCCCCAGCAAGGGGACTGGGATGTGCACAGCAGCACTTCAGCTGTTAAAAGTGAGGGATGAGTCCTCACCATCCCCCTTGGTAACCCGTGGAAGGAAGCACCTTCCAACGTCCATGCTGAGGCTGGATGAATCGCCTTTCAGAAGATCCTCTCCTTCTTTTTTTGGCTGCAGAGCGAGCTTACAAGGCTGGCACGGAGCAGACACCCATTCATTAGGAGTCTAAAATTATCTGAGAATGAGTCATCCCTCTGAAAGAGAAGAACGGGAAGTTCTGCTGCAAATTCTGCTGGCTCTGATGGCAGGAAATGAGGAAAGAGAAAAGCTTTCAAGTGGAGATGTGCCTCGGAGAAACCAACTACGATGTTCAGAGGTTATGAGGGAAGACAATTTTGGCAGAAACAAGGTCAATAGCAATGCCATCCTACAAAGTGTTGTCAAGATCCTAGCTGGGATGCTCTGTAGAAGCCCGAGGACGTGAATGCAGGATAAAATGAACTGAATGAAGTGTTGGGAGGGCTTTACTGCCAGTGACCAAGAGGAAGAGTCTGGGTGACCATCGATACAGGGAACATTTCTGTTTTCAGAGTGCAAATTTGGATGAAGCTCGCCATGCCGATGTATTCATCGCGGAGATCCCTAACGGGCCGAGGAAGGACGTATCTACTGTAAAACATCAGACAGTGACCAACCACGGTTAGAGAAAGGACATTTGGCTTTTAAAAAGCTTTTTACCTTCCTGCCTAATATTAATTGCTTTGTAAATACACGCAGCCGTCGTCAAATAGGACGTGACAGCAGGCAGGACACTGGAGGAACTCTGAGGACTCTGCAGCAAGAAGCAGCGTTGTGCGGGCGCTACCGGTTCCAGTTTTTAGTCCGTTGATTCCAGAGGGGAACAAAATGCTGCATGCCATATCATTCTTGATCAATTTAAAGCTGATCGTTGCTGTTATTGCTTTAGGTTTTTCACCAAAGCAAACAACGCTTTGGGTCAGGCAAGGTATTTGCAGGCAAGCCTCCTGAAATCGATTTGGGCACTGAAATAAAAGACACCCAAACGGGGGGTGAAGATATATTCTTATATAGAATAGCCCAATAAAAAGGGCATATATCAAAGACATAGAGGATTTCTGCGGCTGAAGATCACTTGGTCTGCGGAGGGCAGCTGAAAATGGAGCGTAGCAGAGATTTCTTGGCAATTATTCTCTGCGAACTGCCCCCTTTTGTGTGGCTCTGCACTCCTGTCAATCCTTAATGCCCTTTTGTCCTCGTGAGTCTCCCATCCCAAATGCCAGAACTCTTATCTGCCGCCAGCACAACAGGGATTTGAAGCTGGCCAAAAGGGAAGCAGAGATGAAAATCTCTTTTTCAGCTCTTGATCACAAAGAGCTTTTGTTTCTCTCTCAGCCCACAGAGCGATTTTGCCACCTGACAGCACACCTGAACTCCATCTTCCAGAAGCTGAGCATCCTGCAGGTGTCCGAGGTTCCCCACGTGTGGATTTTGCGTGTGTGTGCAAAGTGATCCGACTCCTAAATACAGCTATGAGTTCTTTGGGTTTTATTCCAGAAAATGACAACCTTATACCCTAGGGGACTCACGGTCTGGGGAGTTCTTGCTAAAAGATATTACTATACAGCATAATTTCACCTAGGTATAACCGAGAAGTAACACAGAGGCTGCCATGCTATACCCTTTCCAGAGAGGGCATATATATAAATCTTATATATATACGTGATGCATTGCAGCTGATGCATTGAACATCCCCCAGACATCACCAGAAATTAAAGCAGCCCTGTTGGCAAAGCAAGGTTTCGCCTGGCTTGTAGGTCTGATTCCATCTGCCAAGCGCCCAAAGCCATTTATTTATTTATTTTTACCTCCCCCTGGAAAATTCCAGCTGGAAATCCTCTTGTCCTTGCTGGAGTTCTTCTGCTGGTAGGTGGTTTCACGCTGACCAAAACTTGTTCAGGCCTTCCTGTTTCGTGGAAAGCTTTCCGAGCTTTGTTGACAAGGTTTGTAGCTTATCGGTTTGCCTCACCAGCCTCGCCAGCGGTTCCTAGACCGCCTCAACCCTCTCTGCTCCTGCTCATGTTTTTGTTCATAAGGAGGAGCCACTTTTCAGGCATTTCTGGGGCTATTCACCAAATGGCTTGAATACCTTTTGCAAAGCCTCCAAATCCTGTTAAAGTCTTTCCCCACCCTGCTGTCGCCAATCCTGGTTGCCTCGCAAGCTTTGCCTGCATTTGGGTAGCGGTAACCGGACAGAAATACTCGCTGTCCGTCTCTCCATCTTTTGGCAGCCTGACGCAGGGTTACCCACGTGATGTCCAGGTGATCCTAGCTAAGGAGTTAGCCAAAAGATGCTGAGAATTGCTTCAGAGCTACGAATCACAGGAATGTCTTTGGTGAAAGGCAACACAGCCGGTTTGGGCTATTATCTGCCCCCAAACCTTCTCTCGTGTTGCTTCTCCTGCAGGCTGCACTTATTCATCCATCCCCTTTTGATTGCGGATCGATAATATTGGGCTGCAGGCACACTTTGCTGTCCTAAGAATTGAGGATTTTTGGAGAATGAAGAGTGCCAAGATGTGTCCTGTACAACGGGACCACAACAGCCACAATAAGCTACAGAAATCAGAAGGTAACGCCAGACATGGAATTAAATGAGGATAATAATAAGCTCTTGCTCCCACATCTCATACCTGCACCACGTTTTTTTTTTTCTAACCAGCATCTTTCCACCTATAAAATAAAACAGCATCTGTTTAAATGACTTGGAAGACGAAACGTAAAGGTGAGACCAACGTGTGTAAGGGAGCTTGCTTGCTTCTCCATGACAGAAAGCTCCCATTTCAGTAACACGGGAGAGCAGAGGACGTAACCGTATGAAAAATACGAAGCCTTTGCTGCTTTACATTACAGCTGGGGGAAAAAAAATATATATATATTTTTCAGCGTGAAATTGAGTTTCTGCAAATGACTTTTGAGGTGATAATCAACAGAGGCTCGGCTCGTTCCGCAAGGGAAATTGTTCTAAAAAGAGACAAAGTTTAATTTCGGAATCTTGGAGGGTAGGGGAAATAAAGCGAAAGGAGAAATACAACACAGAAAGAGAAAGGAGTCAGAAACAAAGCGACAGGAGAAATAAAACACAGGAAGAGAAAGGAGCCATTTAATCACTCGCAAGAATACAGTACCGAGCAAGTACCGGGACTGCCTACTGGGGAGGTTTTTGAAGTAGCACTGATGAATTTCACACCTTTTTACGTGCCATGGCTTCAAAATAGGCACATAAAGAGGGATCGTGGAAAGGGCATTTCAAGACAAAGCCAACACAGGCTGCTCGACACGGGGCAACACGGCAGGGATTTGGTGTAACGCTCCTCTGTCTTCTCAGCTGCTCTTCGTGGCTTTTTAATCTATTTGCTAGAAATAATACATGGGGTAAATAACTGTTAAGGCAGAACGGACTCATTGGCTGGAAGAAGTATTCTTTCTGGAGCTACATTACATTTTTATTTCCTTTTTTTAAGGAATTCAGTGCTGTGCTCTATTGAAATGGGTCATTTCTACCAAAGGGGAATCAATTCGCTCATCCAGACCAGCACCTCAATCCTGACTTCACTTCACACTTTCCCGTAGTCCCGTCAATTTTAATGAGACAACTCAGGCGTCTCGAGTTATCCGTGTGCTAATTAAACTTCACTGCACCGGGGCCAGGTTCCCCTAATAGACAGGACTGACCCTTTTATGACACTTCTTTGTCAACGTATCTCCCACTCGAATGGCAAAAAGCTTGTTTTCATAGTAAGAAACGTGGAAGACAAACGCATTTGAGAACTGAAGGGGTGGTGGCTAAAGGCTGACGGAATAAAAGGATGATTTGCTTTCAAATCTGGAAGCTAATAGCACAAAAAAACACAAGGATTTCAGAATGAAATGTGCAAGAATTAGTCATTCCCCTATTTTCCACGAATGTACAGCACGCTAGAGAGTGCATCATCTCAGGTATTTACACTCATCTTCGAAATAAGAAAAAAAAACCCTCAAGACCAGAAAGATTTTCATACCCTATTAACAAAAGAGTTCACGTTTGCCTTTAAATGCAGCTGAATTCAGATTAGAAGCTGTAGTTTTTAACTTGTGTTTCATGTTGGCACTAGTTTTATTATTATTATTATTGTGAATGGTAAATTAAAAAAAAAAAGATCCCAGATTTGGTTGTATCGCTAATTAATTATGGCAAACTGATTGTTCAGAATAAGTTGTACACGATTAAGGAAGCACATCAATCTAGCACCGGAGGGTTCTAAATCAATGCCTCCCACATTTGACTAATTCATGCCAAAATTTTGCCTCATTTCTACCTTGCTTTTTATTGCAATTCTTGGGGGTTTTTCCCATCCCATCCTAAGAAAGTTCTGTTCAAGCGAGAGCAAGCCCTGCATTATTCCCATATAATAAAGCCCAGCGTTATTCCCATATTCACTTCTCTAAGGATAAATGTAACTTCAGTATCTACTGAGGCCCCAAACACTTGCTTCGTGAGATGATCACGGCCCAGGATTCACTGCTCGTATACAAATATAACTTGTTTCCCTCTTGATTTCATCACTTATTTGACTGTTGCCTAATATTATTAAAACTGGCTTTGCAAATCCTCAGTTTTACACCTTGTTTGCTCACCTGCACGCGGAAAAGATTTGTAGGGCTGCCCAGGCAATAAGGCATGTCTCTTGCCACGTCTTTCCCTCACCACCTGACATTGAGAACGCAGTATTTATTATTATTATTATTATTTTTTCCCAAGGAAGCAAAGAAATAGCAGTTTCCCTGCGGTGCAGACCTTCCCCTGAACTCCACACTATTGTGTCTGGGGCATACCTTACCTTACAGCTTGGCAGCTCAGTTCTGCTGCACAACCAAGTGGGTTTTTAGCTCTGACATCCACTGACAGCGACTCCAGGAAGACTGAGAAGATGAGAATTTGGATTTCCAGCTACATATTATATTTTTTTTTGGCGAAGTAGCAATAGAAAAAAAAGAAACCACCACTTCAGAGGCAGCGTTTTCCATCACTTGCTTCCGCGGCAGAAAAATGACATCCTAATTCAGGCGCATTTAAAGTGCAGCTGATCATAAAGACCTAACAGGAATTTTCATTTGTGAGCTGGGGGGTGGGGGGGAAGAAAAAAAAACAAATTCTTTCCCGTCCATTTGTGGGATTTATGTCGTGTCTATAATGCAATGAGCTCAACACTCCATCAGACATTTTCTATTTAACCTGAAAGGGGACTGAGTCAAATCGCTTCTGTGGCTGCGCACGTGATTAGCAAAGAGGAGTGGGAGCAGCCTCAGCGGGGATTGGAAAGATCACGGGCTTCTTCTCACGCCTTCTGAATAAGTGTTAGGAAACCTCAAGTGCCTGCTCACCAAGCCGTGATGAAAAGCTGAGCTCTCCTATAAAATATCAATAGGAAGGGCTTAATGCAAAGAGTTCAGATTTATTGGGATCAAGTAAAAAATTAGGGGGGGAAAAAAAAGGAAGAAAAATGGCAAATTTTAGCTTGGCATTAGGCTGAAGCCATGACCCAACACCAGGAGCACAGCCTTTTTAATATTTATTCCTACCCTCATGGCCAAATCCCCCAGAACTGAATAACGATGCCTGTATGTCTTTTTTATGAACCATATGATACAGTTCAACAGCTAATTAATTATACAGAGATATACCGAATAGATAAAAATATTAGAGGCGATACTCCCTTTTAGCATCAGGTCAATCAAAGCCAAGAAAGAGCTCATCTATTCTCTGGGCAAGATCCAAAACTCAATTTCAACTCTAATATCGCCCGAGGACCGGTGTTAGACACCAGCTCTAGGGCTGTCATCTGGATATTCCTCCCTCGTCGGTCAACAGCTGTCAAAAATTCATGCCTTGTGCTTCCAAAATCCGAAAATGCAGCTGGGACTCCAGCAGGTGGATGGCTGATGGGGGAAGGTCCGCTTAACTTCAGGTCCCTGCTTTTTGAAGTCTTTGCATCACTCCCTGCGGTCCTCTCTTGCTTCTTCCCCTTCTGAATTGTGCTAATTGTTCCATTGGCTGCGTGCTGTCCCAAGGGCTACGACACCGGGCTGACACGCATTTAAAAAAAATAGGACAGCAAAGCAAAGAGGGGTTTAAAGGACTGAAGCGATGATGAATCCGTTCTTATGGCCTGACTACTTCATTACACGGGACGTGTGAAAACGTCTCGAGTCCAAGAAAAATGTAGTGAGAAAGTAATTAATTGCATCTATCAGGTTGAGAAAGGAAGAGTTATTCCAGCATGGAAATCGCTAAGAACCTTTAATCACGAGCTTTGTAAAGTCACAAAACATCTTCAGAATTTCCCTTTCACGGCATCTGTGGCCGAGCTATCAGGCTAATGGTAGTATCAAACACACTGAATGTGAAATGAAACGCTGCTGTTTGATGTCTCTTTTTTTTTAATGCTTTCTCTCTTCACTCCCTTTCAGCCGC
This sequence comes from Heteronetta atricapilla, assembly GCA_011075105.1. Lineage (NCBI taxonomy): Eukaryota > Metazoa > Chordata > Aves > Anseriformes > Anatidae > Heteronetta > Heteronetta atricapilla. Next base: position 1,441,501 of record CM021763.1, read on the forward strand.
CCAGCTGAATTTAAAAGGTGGCTGACCTCCCATTTTAAGCCACAAGAAGCAAGAGTTTGAGAGCAGTGGGCTTCGGGAGCGGGTTACTGATGGAGCAATCCAGTAGTGAGTGAGGACCAGAGTCACTTCTGCACACCCCACTGCCCGGGGGGCACAAACAGACGTCAACATTCACCAAGCAAACTTCTCTAAAAAGAATCGCTACAGGAGACGACATCGGTCTGGGTAATGATTATGAGGGCAAGCACGTTGGGAAAAGCAAGAGAAGCCATACCGAGAGAAAAATACCCAGCCCCTGAACAAAGGACTGTCCAAAAGGGTCCTTTGGAGGTAGCTACGCTTCCTCGCTGGGGTAAGACAAGTAGCGAAATGGCTACATGAAGATGAATGGGCTCTATTAGCCATCAACGATAATTCAGCGGCACTATTTGGCAGAAGCAGTTCTCCCACACGGAAGGATTTATCTGCTTCTGCCGGCTGTCAGAAACTGGATTACTTGCTGATGGATAGCAGGTGCTTCCAGTAAAAACGCAGGGATTTTTCGGGGGGTAGCTTGCTTGTTGCAAACGCTGAAGTGCCATATGCTCTACGGCAAGAAAGCCAGGCTCAGAGAAAGCACTATCAGAACGGAAAAAAAAGAAAAGCTGAAATCTCAAAGGCCGTCTGAGCCAAACTGGAGATCATCCAAGGTAAAGGAGGAGGGTAAACTGTTAACGTGAGATGCCAGTTTGCAAATCCTTTTTTTTTTTTTCTTGGTAGCTGTAGCAGTTAGCGTGGCTGGGGCAAATTAGGGCACTCCAACAGTCCCGGTTCACACAGAGAGCAAAATTAAGATCCCCTCTGGCCTACACTATGAAGGAAGCAGATGCCAGGCACATCGTACAACTGCTCTCGTTGGGCCCAACGGTGAAGTTTCAGCCCAGCTCTCAGGAGCTGGAGCTGCTCGGGCACCCAGCGTGGCCCATTGCCCCCCTCTGCTGGAGCCCAGGGGCTCAGGGAGACAATGAACGAAGGCTACAGCTATACGCAACCACTTCATCCGACCCCAAAACTTCACTCAAAAGTGGAAATATTGTGTAAGTATATATTTTTTTAGTATTATTTTTTAATTATAATTTCCTTTCTCTTCCATGCTTGTCATTTTTTTAAAATTATTATTATTTTTGAGTGGTTTGCACACTGGAGCGGATTGCAGTCAGTCCTTTCCCAGCACACATAAGCAGCCCTTTCATTATCCAAAAGGCGAGCCTCGGAACAAGTCAAGCGGTTGGCGCTGGTTCAAGTCACTGTAGCACAACAGGAGACTGGAAACAAGACCAAATGATTAATCTGGCATCTCGTTTAATTCATTTCTATCCCTTGCTTGTTAGCTCTGATTTTGAGCTATTGCCTCGACGTGCATTTTTATTCCAGATATTGGATTATTATAATAAAAAATAGTGGGTATATTCATTTTCCACCCCGGAAGCATTTCTTCAAGGTATGGGGGGCAGTTTTGTGCTCCTTTTTTTAATCATCCTGAATTGAAAGCAAATGGTTCGGAGTGGTACCGGAGGCCGGCCCCTTACCTGTTTGAGACAGAAGTGGCGTGTAAGGGACTTTCGGTTCTATTGCACTCATGGGCGGAGGTAGCAAGGGGTTGGCGAAGCTGCGGAGCGGGTGCGTGGGGCGGACGCAGGCGGTGGGGATGGTCCTGCTCGGGGCGTCCTCGTTGCTGGGGTGCTCAGGCTGCGTCGGGGGTAGCAGGGAGGGTTGCTGCGGGGCCGGCGCTTCGTTTACGGCTGCAAAGGAAGAACAGCTGTTACTGAAGTATTTTTCGTGTACCCTTTCCTACTTTTACGGTCACGTCCAGCAGAAGGTGCAGCGTTAACCCTACAAGCTGCAAGGAACGCAGGAACGTTTTCAGCACAAGTTATTGGCAGCTGAATTAAAAAAAAACAAACAGATGTTCCTCAGAGCAGCCGGGTGCCATCTAAAGCAAAATATATCTTCCTTTTAAAAAAATAATAAATACAAGCGTGGTATTTTCATCTCTCTTTCCCCTCCGCGCGCTTTTAAATATTAAAAATCAATAAAAACAGAAATATATCATGTGGAGATTGAAGCAAGCTATGACTATGGAGACTCATTACGTTCAGCATGACAGTACCGCTCTAGTCAAAGAGGAGAGAAGACAGACTCCAAGAAAAGGCTTAATTAATTTCCACATATCCAATCACCAACGTTGTTTTTCCTTCAGACAGCTGTAACGTTGAGCGTGCCAAAGCCCTAGGTGGCTTTTTCTATTAGCCTATGTTCAAAATCGATTCGTCAGAGAATTCAGTGGGCCACGTCAACTCTCTAAGATAAAGCCCGGCCTCCCCACGTTGCGCAGAGGGTCTTCAAAGAAGCTTTCAGCCTCGACTTTTGTCATCAGCTTCCCGTGGCAGAAAACAGAAGCGAACATCGCTAAAATCTAAAGGAAAAATAAGGGTCAAGCAGAAAAGGTGCTTTGCTTCTGCAGCCCTCTAGAAAGCAGCTCCTTCTGTTTTGCTTTTGCTGTCGGATGGGAATAAGAGGAATGGGTGGCAGCCACCACCTCAGGTCTTCTCTTCCAAATCCCGAGGCTTCCCCGGGCTTGTAGCCTTCCTCGCCCACTTCCCCAGCTCCTACCCCAAGGAGAAGCACTGAAAAAAGGGTTTCTCCTTGGCAAGAGCATCTGCAAGCCCCGCCATTATTTACAAGCAGAACAGGAAGGAAGCAAACTGTTTGGCGAAGAGCACGAGCACAGCAGGAACGTGTTTAATTTCAACGCGTTGGCTTTGTCCACCGTCTCCACAAGTACCTGCGCCAGCCAGGATGGCTCACAGCACACCAGTTAATCACGCAGCTTGTGTCAGGAAACCGGAATCGAAGAAAAGCTCAACCTTTTCTCGAAGAAAACAACCTTCTTGACTCACAGATATCGGGATTAGTTATTACACCGGGACCCGAAATACTCCGGAGGATCTGGTTTCTTTCAGAGACTGCTGCAACAAGCAGAACTCATTGTGTAAATAACATGCAATTACACAGCCAAGTCAAATCTCAAGGCATTTTATAATAATTAATGTCAAAGTATATAAGTAATTACTACCTACTAAGTGGCAAAACAGTTTTGAAAAATGAAAATGAGGATTTTTCCTCTTTTCCACGGCCCTACGGCTTGTTCCTATGGCAATAGCGCGGACGGCCCTGGCGATATCGAACCCCACTGCAAGCAAACCAATTGCAGGATCAGACCAAGGTCAGAATCATCTACAGTTTGTGAAAGTCTGGCCGACAGTGGTTCATTTTCCTTGTTTCCACCTTCCAGGCTTTTTGCATAATGAAGCCATTACCTAGCTCCGCTTCGCCTTCCTTCCTTGCCCGGCAGACCTCTCTCTGGTTTCTTCTCTGAGGGCAAATATTCCGCATAAAGCAGCCCGAGATGTAAGGATGACTTGCAGCAGGGCAGGGCAGGAATGTCATTTTGACCCTCTCCACCCTTGCTCACTGCTCACACGTTCGAGAAGACGTCAGCATATATTGGTGCTGAGGCTACCACGGACATTAGGCTCTTCTCTCCCCTTCTCCCACTCAAGGAAGACGCCAAACAGCAAGTGAGACTCACGGAGGTACGCAGCTCAGCTCACACCACTTGCTGCAGCAACTCCTGTGCCTGGAGTGAAAACGAAGCCTTTGGTTGTTGTTCGTAGCCTCAAAATGGCTTTCGAGGTGGTTGTCAAAGTCTGAGTGACCCCGTGGAGCCCAGCGCTTTTCACGGCGTCCTTTACGAGCAGATCTTCGGGGAAGCTTGAAGAGACAGGGGAAAACAGCTGCTGCTCACCACCAAAAACCCTCCCTGGCGTTTGCTGCGGCGGTGCCCTCAGGTAACAGAGCTCTGGCATCAGCACAATGATCTCTCTTTTACAAGATTTCTATTAAATCTCTGGTTTATTGTACGGGCATGGCTTATCTTCCAGGTTTAGCTGTGAAATCTGGAGACCTACGTAACTACGTAAGACCAACACAAAAGATTTCATGCTGTTCTCTAGCTATTACTGGAGACTAAGTGGTCTAATAAAGGTGTTTCACGCTCAAGACTTTTTAAAAAAAATTATTTATTTAAATTGCAAGCAGAGAACTCCGGAGGAGTCCGGAGAAGAAGGCAAGCCACGGGAGGGACTGCTGAACAGACAAGAGTCACTTTATTATGGCTCAGCCATTTTTTATGCCTGCTAACGCTTATATTTAGCAATTTCATGTTACGGCTGGCAGTGTCATCGGCTGTCATCAAGTAGGCAAGCCAGCTATTACTCAAGGCTGGCTCTGGCTGGGGCCCGACTCTCCTTTTCATATTATTTACTTTCCCCTTCAGCAGAAAATTTATCCTGAGGATGAGTTGCAGCGCTTGAATCTTCAGGTCAGCGAGAAAAAGCCTTCGGCACCAGAAAAAAAAGCCTTCCAAAAAGGGTGTTCAAGCATGGGCTGCGTGGCAGGATGCACAGCAACACCCCTGCTAATGGCCTTGCACATGATTTATTCAGAAAGTGCTACGTCTTGATCAATGGGGTGCTCGTACCACGGGTAGGGAACTCCTGCCGAGGGTTTTGTGTTGGTTTTCTGACACAGATGTGACTGGTCAACCGTCAAGTGAGCTTCTCACCGAGGGGTTAAACCTACGAAGAAGCTGTCTGAAAATATATGGGAAAAGTCTCTTGAACTGCTATTTGCTCCCCAAAAAACCCCGCTTGATCATATTAAAACGACCAAACGACATCGTTCACTGGGAAACAAGCACGATTTCCATGGACTTCACAGAATCACAGAATTTCTAGGTTGGAAGAGACCTCAAGATCATCGAGTCCAACCTCTGACCTAACACTAACAGTTCCCCTAAACCATATCCCTAAGCTCTACATCTAAACGTCTTTTAAAGACTTCCAGGGATGGGGACTCCACCACCTCCCTGGGCAGCCTGTTCCAGTGCTTAACAACCCTTTCAGTAAAGAAGTTCTTCCTAACATCCATCCTAAACCTCCCCTGGCACAACTTAAGCCCATTCCCCCTCGTCCTGT